>JBBKCR010016987.1:0-12311 GCA_037577295.1 Ladigesia roloffi | reverse complement strand
CTTCAGAGTCTTATCTATGAAATGAGTCCAACCTCAAACAAAAATAATAAATTATGACAGAGTTATAGTAGTTATAATTTGGGAGCTGCAAAATCCAAGATGTCCGACTCTTATTAAATGCTTATTAAATTACTTCAAAAATATATAAAGGTAAACTCGACATTGCTACACACAGGAAATTGTTATGATGTGGGAATTCTGTACTGCAGCTACCAGAGTTGCATCACAGTGCAGCAGCCAATTAGCAACAAGTAGAAATGAATAATGGTCTCAGATTGGCTACATTTAAACCTACTGCTGAGTACATTGGTATTTCACCATCGCAAGATGTGCTTTCTTTGTGCTCTCTCATTAAATTTTATACAGAATTTTCATGAATTTCCATTAATATTTACTTTAAAAAATAACAATATTTTTGTTAATAATTCAGCACTAAATTGCATGGAAAACTATATACTGCCATGAAAAAAGCTAATTAAATAAGCGGTGGATATCTGTGATTTCCACAAACAATTCTTAGTTCAGTTCTGACAGTGATTTATGCCACAAAACCTGAACCGTGGGAGAACAGTGAACATGCCATCCTTATTTTTCAGCTTAATTTTTGGGTGGTAAACTAAAGCCCAGTCCAGACAGACTAACACTTACCATATCACCTCCAGTACCACGTATCACAAGAATATTCACCCTGCCCAGGGCAGTGCCTGGGGAGCGCCTGGGGAGCATACCTTGCTGAAGTTTAAGTTATAATGTCATAATGTTTTTAGATTCTGCTGAGTCAGATTCGTTTGGATGTGTGCACAAACGCTCTTCCGCTCCAAAGTTTAAAGAAACACTACCTAACCGCATTCACAAAATGTCAGAAAATGCATGGAATTATCATACTTGGGGAGAAACTGGAACTTGCACCAAATTTACTATACTTATTTACAGCTTTGTGTCATTTAATCATATTCCATTTTCTGGAAATTCACAAGTTTGCGAGGACCGTCCAATTGGCTCAAAAATTCTTACTTTCCAATGCAGCACTTTAGTCCTTTTCTCTCTCTGTTCACACTATATGGACTACATTCCGTCGCCATGACCAGAACATCTGTCCCTTGCCTGATCGGCACGGCCCTGGCTGGTAATGAGCCCGAGTGCCAGCTGCCGCGAAAGAGGCGGAGTGCGTCTTAGGGAGCGCCTCAGACAGACGGCCACCGCCAAGGACGCAAAGAGACTCCAACTAAATCTCAACCTAGTAGTCCTACACACCGGCTGCTCTTCCCTCCGTCACCTTGAGATGCCTTTTTCACTCAAGTCACGCCAGTTGGCACAACTGGTTGTAAACCATCGCAATTCTCCCCCTCTTATACGTGCAGGGGTTCACAGAAAGCGTAGAAGACACATTTGGGTGAAGATTTATGTGGGTGATTTTGTTGTGTCCGGTATCTTATTAAGCAGTATGTGAGGCTGGGGGCCATGATGCACCAGACAGTTTTGCTCTGTCAAGTGGGGCTTTAACAGTATATGCCCCTATATGTTATCTGAAATTTCTTTCTTTCTTTCTATATTTGATTTATAATAAACCAGATAACACAGGGATAGACAAAATAGAGAAAGAGAAAACAAAGAGAAAAGGAAATAAGCCAATAAAGAGAGAAAACAAAGACGTCCAAATGAAAATTTCTGCGTCTCCGTCATTGCTCCAAATAAGAACCAGACAATCACAGAAGAAATTGCAAAGCAACAGTTCATAAACAAAATACACAGCTACAGCAACACTGTAACAGTGCATAAAAAAACGCTACATATATACATATACACCTGCGCATAGTACATACACATGTGGGTGATTCTATATGAAAGTTTTATTTATAAGCCTTTTTAAAGCCCTTCACATTTGCATTTTGAACAATGTGTATTGCATATTGAACAATATTCTGTATAACTTAGAGTTCTCTATGGACCATTTGGGAAAAATAATTAAAAATTATGATTAAAAAGCTTCTGCAGAAGAATTAAAACGTAAAATTTGCTAGGCTGTTTACTTTTCTTGGGATCCCTTTGGTCTACTGAAACCAAATGCTGAAACTGTAAAACCGAATGCCTCTCCCCAAAGTGGTCGTAACAGAGTACCTCCCCTCAGAATGGTCTAACGTTTTTTTTATTCATAAACCTATAATTTGAAAACCCTCAAACCCACCAAAGTACTAATGTAGCTGAATATACAAACAAACAAAAAAATATTCAAGCCCACATCAGCGTTCCTTAAAATAACAGAGGATGCAATTTAGCTCTAAATTGAGGTAAAAGGGCTTTCCCACAAAAATAAACCACTAAATGGCACTGAAATATCACCTGGCACTTTTTAAAAGGGGATGTCACTTAAGTCTGTGAAAGGGGCAGCCCTGGGTGAGAAACAAGGTTTAAGAGGTTAAAGAGTGTCTTACTTCATTCCCTTAATTCAATCTCTTAATTTGCGAGAGCAAAATTGGACTGACCCATGCCACCGAACGGGCTGGTCAGCTTCGTTAAGCAGAATTACAATGATACATTCAGTGGTTGTGATTTATTAAGGGAGAAGTCTCTGTGCTTTAGCTGAGAGAGGGGAGGTCTCAACTGAAAATGAGAAGAACGAGATGGTTAGTTTTGTTGACTCTCAGCTCTACGCCCCGCCGAACAATGATGGTCTATTTCTGGCAGTCGTTTGCACATTTGTTCTTTTCCAGCTCTTCCTCCTCAGCGTCAAAGTGGCTCTGTGGATTGAGGTTTGTCTTTCTAGGTGAAGGAAAAAAGCAAAAAAGCATGCACGAACTCGTTAACTCCCTAGACCTTCGACTTCTTTTGTAATCACGCTCTTTTCCTCATCTGAATTTCTTTTTACCTGCTTAAAAAGTCAATGGGAAAACAGTGATTGGGTGAGTATCGATTGCGCTTGGTGCTCAGGGAATAGCATTAGACCAGGGAGTTCAAGGAAGGGAGTTTGTTGCGAAGGCTGAAATCCAATTTCTCAAAGCCAATTTCAGCGCAGTTAATAGGGACCATGGCTTTGCATTAGTGTTGCATTGCTACAGACAGGTTGGGTCTTGCGCTTCATCTCGAACACAGAACAGGGTGTTCACTTACAACGGATGTCTTCATCCGACATGGAAAGAACACTTACTTCTCAACCTTAATCTATTTCATTTGATTAAAAAACAAGCAAACAAGCAACCATACGGCCCCTCAAGACTCTGATTTTCTTTCCCCAAAGCAATCTTTTTGTTTTCCCAGCCCCGAATTCTTTTTACTGCCTAGCTTTGGTTCTTTTCCTTATTTCTTCCTGTGTTAAATTTCATGCTTAGCTGCTTGTTTTTGTTTCAGGGGTTTCTTCCAGTTGGTGAAATCTAAAATTGATTCGCACCTCTGTTGGTCACTCTTGACTGACTTACAGTAGAAAAGAAATAGTCTGAAGGTGGCATGTATGGATTTATATTCTCAGGGTGACAAACCTGAATTTCCTCCAAAAGCATTCAAAAAAGAGTCAATAGAGGCTTAGAACGGCATAAGTGTAACAACAATATTGAGTATAAAAAATCACATCATCCATTTGTTCATCCATTTTCTAAGCCACTTATTCTCATCTTAGGTCAAAAGGAAGAAAAAACCCAGGACAGAAAAAAACCCTTTTACTTTCCAAATAGGAAATTTCCAGCTATTTTCAAGACAGTTACCTACTGTGCTAATGTTATTCCTTGAACTGCTTTGAACCATTTTGTTAATTAAATTAGTCCCTTATATAATATGATTTAAAGGCATTCAAATTATATTATATATTGAACAAGAAACTTAAACCAGAGGAGAAAATCGCAAACCTATACAGTAACCTCACCCAAACTTTCACAAGGTTCAGCAGTCTAATATAGATTTTAGAACCTCCTGCCTCTGAGTACAACTGGCACCTGAAAAGAATGAAGCTCTGCTAATCTTTTCCACCCCAAACATAAACAACTAGCACAAGGACGGGCGGCCCAAACACAAACAACCAGCGCAAGGGAAGTAAAGCAAGAGGCCGGTATGTCAAAGTCAACTGTACGTGTGAGACATTTGAAAGTAGTCAATCCAAGATCATTATTTATTTCGCCTTGCAGCTGATTGGCTGCTGCCCTGTGGCACTGCAGTCCAGAATTTCCCCCATGTTTCCCCTAAATGTTGTCCTGTTTTTCATTGTTCTTCTTAAAGCCCTGTATTTATGTTACTGAAAATTATATACCTTATTTATGTAATTACCTGTTTATATCAACGAAAATGACATTGCATACCAAGGAAAATGCATTACAGTGCAGTTTCTATTGGGTTAACATCAGTATTTACATTATTGCACTGTAGGAGTCCACTATAAACTGTACAGCACAGAAACAGGTTTGCCTTAACATTTTCTTTAAGAGTAATGAGTTTAAATTATAATGAAAGTGCTTTGGGAGCATATTTAGGGCTTACACTATAAAAATAGGCATTTTTTGGCAATAAAATATTGAGATTTTACAATTTATTTTATTTACAAATAATAACTGGTTTCTAAACAAGAAGGTGAAGTTCACATGGTCAAGTCAATCAAGATATGAATCCCTTTGACAATTCATGGAAATTTTGAAATTCAAGTCCATCAGAGGGACTCTCAAATTTTAGGGAGCTTTTTGGGGACGGTTCCTGAAGAGAAATCGGTCAAACTCTCCCCCGATTGCATGTGTGAGAGGAAGATGGAGAGAGATAATGATAACTGTTCTGCGCTCACATCTCACACACACATGTACTAGATGGTGCTCAGTGCTCATTTTCCATGCTCTCACAAATAATTTTATCTCTTTTTCCTATGAATATGAAATGGACCCCAACTCTGCTAAAGACTTAGCCCAATCAGACACGGCTTTCATTTCCATACACATGCGTGCACACATACACAGCTCCCCGCTGCTTTCCTAGGCTGGCTGTATAAATTCTGGGGTTAATCTAAAGCTGACACCCACAATCCCCCTGTTTTGCCCTTTTTTCAGCCCCAGCCCCACTGCAGCACTGTGACAGGAAGCCTAATCACCATACCATTCAAGAGAAAATACCCAAGGGCTATTACCCGAGCTCACTCACGTTCCTTCTAATAACACCACCCAGAATATAACTGTATTAGCCAACACAGCGGCAGTCAAGCACAACTTTCTTAGCAATTAGTTTGTTTTCTTTTTCTGGGGAAAGCATTTAAATGGCAAGGAACTACAGATTGCCCATGAACTTCATGAACAAGGGGCTAAACATGTTTGAAGAATAGAGACGGAAACATTACCATGTTTTAGTTTCCAATCTTTCACTTTTGAGTGTTCTCACCAATTAGGCATTAGGAGTTCCCACCCACTAATGAGGTCTCCTCAGTCACATGATGCCACCAGCACAGGTAGCTTCCTTCGCAACAGTCGGTAATGAATTGTCTTTGGACCGCTCACCTTGCTTGGAGGAGAAAACCAATTGTCTACTTACAGACACCTAGACCCAGGTTAGTTATTGGTTAACTGGGAGGGACATCACACCCAATCACTGAGAGAGGCCACGTACACTGTCTAAGAGTACGGATGGCTGTGGTATCATGAATGACTGAATTTGGCAGATAGATTTTGATCGACATGTATAACTAAATGCTTATTGTTGCATTTTAAGATAAATATTCTAACGAAATGCCCGAATCCCATCAGTGGGACCATTCTATTTAGAAAACAAACATGGGATGATACCATGCAAAAAGATAAACCTTGCTTATTTAGGTTTTTTAAGGACCAAAGCTTTGGAATGTGTGCTACTTATCCAGTGGCAATAATTTGTCCATTTTATGACAAAATAAGCTCATCCTGATGATAGTGACTGTGCATGTTATGGATCAGGGGAACTGTGGGACGCCAGAAGGGGGTGTAATGAGCTTCACCAGAGATACGATCTCTCTCTCTCTCTCTTTCTCTCTCTCTCTCTCTCTCTCTCATGGACCAATTCATTCAAATATTTACCTCTTCTATCAAAAATTCAACTCTATGTTAAATATTTACACTTAATATTTTGTTTAAATAACCAATTCAGGGTGATGTTGAAGATTTTAATGGTACAGGAACAGCCTTCTGTTCCTGTGGAAGTTGAAAGCTAAGACCTATAATAACCAGTCAATGTATTTCACTTTTTAAATAAAATAATTTGGTGTAGTATGTAAATGATGCTTTCAAAACACACAGTTTCACCACTACTCCATGCTGTCTAAAAAAGCCACCAATATGGCCTATTAAATTCTGATGAGGGTCTAATCATTTTACAGTGCACACATTCACACTGTAGTAATAAAGTCAGTTCGATGCTGGGACATCCTTGTTTATGTCTTGAGGTCCTTGTTCAACATTTGTTCGAGATTTTGTATCGGTAATATTGGCATGAAATAAAGACAACCTGTTTATGAAAACACCATACCTCAAGTAAAGGGAAAGATTGATAACATGAGTGAAATTGTGACTGAACATGCACTGTGCATTGCTGTGTATGACTGCGTGAACGAGAGAGAGGGCAAGAACGAGAGCAGGTGACAGCAGGAGAAAGAGGGGAGTTCTTTTTTCCTCTCTTTGTGTGAAGAGAGGGAAAGAAAATTGGCTTGATTTCAAACGTTATAGACTAGCGATGAGCGAGTACAGCATTATCTGTATCTGTACCTGTTAACCATATGAATGATCTGTATATGTACTCAGACTGGGCGGGGCCTAACCCGGAAGTGGGCGGATTTCATCGGCAAGAAAGTGTCAGACAGTGCATGTACAAAAAAAACTGGTCAGAGTCAGCTAACGGTTTAAAAAAGAAAAGCAAGTCTCCGACAGGCAGAGACGCGAGTCGCACCACGTCTGAACAAACACCACGTTTACCAAAACTCTATTGGTTAATAAGTAAGTACTACAAATCAAAGGAAAAAACAAACCTGAATCTGAAGAAATCCTAATCCCTAAACGTTAACGTGTGAGCAGAGCGGGACACAGCAACAAAATAAATCTGTATATGTGTGGGGGGAGGGGCACTCTGACTAGGCTATCACAGAATGCAGAAACAGTCAGCTACCCAATGAGAATTTTTACTCAATCCGAGCACAGATATTGACTCGTATTACTCGTATGGTACTCGTACTCATCAAAAGTGCTTTATCCGTACCGGATACTCGTTTCAGGTGAGAATCCGGCTCAACTCTAGCATAGACATGCTTGCATAGGTGATGAATAAATGCATTGAATGACTCTGGTCACAGTTTCTGAACAGTAATAGTGGACTACACTGTATATTAATGAGACCAGCTGAGCTTTTATCTAGTCTACTGGCATTTAACTGTGAATAACTTCAGTCTAGATATGGAGCTTAGGAATTTAGAATCTTCAAACACAGATTTAAAACCATATGCACAGAACTTTACAAGAGGGAATGGGGTGATTGGCCAACTTTTGTTCCCTTTAGAAAAGACCCTGCCCCTAGGAGCAGACTCCCCTCAATCTATGATGGGATCCTTGCTTTGCTGATGGCAGTGCCACTTGTTGGACAGAATGGGTACTTACACAGCAAAGCAGCAAACAAGGGAAGCAGTTCCTTAATCCCAAAGAAGGTGAAAGGAGGTTGATCAGTATCATTAAACCTGGAAAACTTCCAATAGACAACATCTGACATTTGCATAGATTTGCTAGTTGTGGAATTAAAGTGTGCTGTTATAGTGCAGTGCCTCCAAGCACTGGTCCTCGAGCTCTCTCAACCAACAGAGTTAATCAAAGTGTTTGGAAGCATCATCATAATTATTGGCGATATAATGCCACACAGCAGGGTTAAGCATCTCCAGGAGCAGGAGCACTGTCTGACCTCTGATAAATGGCTGCATTTCAGTGGTCACTAAAAGACTCCTTGGAGATCTAGTTTCCTGGAGATTTTCCCTCGAAATCAAATCCCACACACCTGATTCAAATACTCAGAGATAACAACTTGAAGGAGCAGATGTGATGAATTAGAGTTAGGGCTAAGGAGATGTCAGCAGACCATAGATTTCCTTGGCCTGCTGGATCACTCATTCTGAAGCAATCCTAAGGGAAGGTTTACTCATTTTTGGGATGATTATGGGAAACTCGGCTATAAATTCTTCAATTTCGTCAGTTTTCTGTAGGATAGAATTTGTTTGGGTTAAGGGTGTAGCTCAGGAACCCGGGTCCAGAAGCAATTATCATACTTGCTTGGCCTCCACCGCACCATCTCATCACTACCCTCAGCCTCTCAGTTCCTCTGTTTTGGCCTGATTTCTTTCCTTACTGTTCCCACTGAGCAGCTGGGGTGATTTTGCTGATTGGGTCATTTTAGTCTTCCTGAATAATTTCCTCAGGTGCTCAGTAAGATCACTGGATATTTCAGTTTAGTTGGGACTGGTTAGGGGGGATGGCACTCGTGAACTATAGTTTATAGTGTATAGATTTATAGAAACGTAGATTAATTAGTGAAAAATATAATAAGAAAAAAATTTAACCATGAATTTATGAGATATTTTATGGGGCCCTTTGGTAGCTTGGGCTTAAGGCGATCGTTGACCTTTGCCTGATGGTGAGAGTCCACCTCTGAGCACTGCGAATTTACACTGTGACTGTGAGCCAGATGGAAACACTGCCAAATGCTGTCACTGCTTTACATCCTGTGAATGAACCATTTCACTCTCGTTTCCATTCTCTCACTTGTTGCAGGCTTAAAGTGGATCGCTGTTCCTGCTGTCTCTCTGGGCTTCAGTTCCGGAAAGCGATGCGCTCCGTCCCTCGCCAGTGATGAATGTCACATTGCAGCCGACGATGATGAGACCCCACTTGTGCGCCTCGGCAGGGCCGTTTAGTGAAACGGCTGCCGAGTCGACTACAGGTGCTCGCTGAACCAGAACAAATGGTCCTATGACTGTTTGCCTTCATGTAGATTAATGTGTTGACATTTCCAAACCACATCTCCGCTTACAGGGAGAGAGAGTGGGATTGCTCAGCTAAAGCTTCAGGCAGGCAAAACTATGCTCTCTAGCTTGCGCCAACAAACAGGCCTAAATGCTGCTCTATGATTGGTGGGAACATTTCAGAATGTGCTTTTTGGGGGGTAGTGGTGGGTAGTGGGGTGGTAGTTTTTTACTGAGCATGCTGAAGCCTGGATCCGACACGGCAAGATCTCCAGAGCTGAAATAATTAGACTGTTGGTAATTGGGAAGACTTCAGACTGTGCCTTTGGCTTTCATTCCAGTTCATGAAGATTACTAGTTCTTTAATTAAATACACTGCAGATAAAATCCAACACAACAAACATTTCCTCTCCAGTTTTCTACTTCGTTCTGTCCAATCGGGATGGTGAGGAAAAGCAAGTGCGAGTAAGGAGAGTAAGCTCCACTGAAACAGTTGCCAATGCAAAAAGAGTTCAACATGGTTATCTAGGTGTCAACAGGTGACCACAGTCATACCGCTTTAGCATTAAAACTAATTTTTTAAGAAATGGCCCCTCAAAAAATGAAATACGGCGGCACTCCTCTAAGACCACGTTGAGGAAATGTCTATACCCCTGCAGCCCTTACAATCAAACCTGTGACGTCAACAAACAGATGCCTGCCTTGAGGGCATTTGCTCTCTTGAATTCCCAGCCTTGGATGCGCAATCCTTTGTGTCCAGATGGATTTAAAAGTGCACTTTAAGTCTTATTTCAATGCTCATTTAATGCTGGTGAACACGCAAAAGCTGTGTCAAGTGGCAGCATTTCATTTACTTTCAATTAGTCCAAATTATTGAGATCCACTTCAGGGCCACCTTCAACTGGCACAGCTGTTGAAAGGACTTCAGATGCTTGGTTTAAGACGTGTGATCGAGATTTCTGCATAGTGGTTTAGATGTAGGCAGCTGTAGCCATCTCGTTTTGTAGTGTATTTGATTCAGATTTACTCTGAATTCATATATTCTATCTGCCTATATTCCAGAAAAAAATGGAAAAAACTTTAGATTGATGGGCCCCTTTGGTCCTGGATGCCTATTACTCTGCACTCTCTCTGCAACTCTGCAATTTGCCTCTGCTGGAACATGCCCTCCTCAGCTCAGAGAGGGGTTCTGCTGTGATGGAAGCAGAAAAAAATATAGTTTAGTCTTAGTGCTTGATATCCAACTATAGGTGATAGTATTGCTGGTCTTGGAATATAAATCATGTTTACAAGTATGGGGCAAATGTGAAACCCTGAATCTCAGCAAGATTTCTCCCATGTTACAGAGGAACCATCTCAAACAAAAAGCTTTCACTTAAAAGGGTTACTCTGATTGACACGACCATCGCCACCATTCAGTCTGAGGAGGGTGTGTTCCCCTAACATTTCGTAATAATTAGTTTGGACCCTCCCCCATCCATCCATTCATTTTCTACCCTTTTATCCCACACTTGGGGTGGGGGTGTGGGGACTGGAGCCTATCCCAGTTACTACAGGCGAAGGCGGGGTACACCCTGGACAGTCGCCAGCACATTGCAGCCCCCCCCCCCCACATTTAACATAAAATATTGCTTCAGGCAGCACTGTTTCACAAAATAATCGATTCCACTTAATCGATAGGAGAATATAATCCACTCTGGGTTTGCCTCACTGCAAGTAATGTGAATCGTCAGTGCTGCTCGAAACTGGCGACTAGCATTGGCATCACCACCATTCAATCTGAAGGGGCCGTGTCCCTTTCACATTTCACAACTACTCGTTCGGACGCCCCACAATTAACATTAAATATTAGTTCACTGTCACATTAAAAATGCTTCTGATGCCCCTGCTGATGGACAGTTTTAAAGTTTTAAAGATTTCTTGTGGTATTCAAGTCAGGTAATTAGCAAGTTTTTGGCTATTTTGGATGTATGTTTGAAGTTATTGTCTTGTTAAAGCATGTGTGATCTTAACAGATGTAGATTCTTGTCCAGTGAGATTAAATTGTCTTACAGAAATGTTTTCAATACAGTCTCGTTCTTTTGTCCATGTTTTCTTCAGTGCCTCAATACTGATTCGCTTATCACGACATGTGTGTTAGATTCTCTTTAGATCAGCACTGTCAACTTCTTAGCTCCATTTGAACCATTTTTAATGTAAATAAATTCTGTAAAAAAACAAAGGAGGTTCTCCAAATCTTTTTGACATGACGTTTAAAGTTACATTTTTGGGATCTGACAACAACAATATGCAACCATACTTTATCCTAACATGACCCGTTGAATTAATGCCAAAGAGATTTCTACTTTTCTTTCAACTGGCCATCTGGCCGTTCTTCTGTTCCAAATGAGTTTGGACTTGCCTAGACTTGTCGGGTGGGCAAATTTTACACGTGCGTCTCTGTGCTTCTTTTATTAGCAGAGGAATATTGCGTGGGGTGTAGGAACAGAGTTCATTACCTATTGTACTCTGTGTAAGTGTTGTTCCTGCTGCTTCGTTCAGGGACTTTTTTGTCAAGTGAATGCCGACGTCTCTCTCACCTGCATCAGTCAAACCGTGCATGCTGGACCTGTCTGGAGATGGGTGGTTTTGAGTTTCCTCTTGGATCCTTTCAGTTGAGTTAGGCTGGCCTGGTGTTTCATGCTTTTGCTAGAGTTTCGATATACTGTTGAACTTTGGGCAGCTACTTTACCTTTACCATGTCTGCAAATGGCTGTGTGAAATCTTCTTAAACAGAGCCAAACATGCTCCGTCTGCAGGAGGCATAATTATGTATTATGTGTAATTACAGTTGCAGACAAAGCTGACATTAAATTTAGAAAATATGTTTTAAGGCTTTTATGCATATTAGAATCACCATTAGTTGTGAATAGCATTGCCTTGTGATGAATTGTTCTTGCTGTAGTATGGGATAATGGAGTGAGAGAGAGAGAGAGAGAGAGAGAGAGAGAGAGAGAGAGAAAGAGAGAGAGAGAGAGAGAGAGAGAGAGAATAAAGACAGAGAGAGAGAGAGAAAGAAAGAAATTAAGTCAAGAATAAGAATTTAGGCAACACTTTTTTCATTATGTGAGATGATTAGGTTTTTTCACTAAATAATGCTGAATTGTTGTGAGAATACTATGTTTTTGGCTGAATCTTCAGTGAAGGAGGAATAAAAGGAATAAATGGAATAAAAAGGAAGTAATGTGGCATAGAAAGGAATATGATAAATGCTCATCAGTATGCACTAATACTAATTCATCATCTGCTGTCAGTAACACACCCTCTCTCTCGCTGTCTGTCTTTCACACACACACACACACACACACACACACACACACACACACACAAACTAGTACAGTGTGTCAGG
>JBBKCR010016979.1:0-12312 GCA_037577295.1 Ladigesia roloffi | reverse complement strand
TATGTGTATGTATGTGTGTGTGTGTGTGTGTGTGTGTGTGTGTGTGTGTGTGTGTGTGTGTGTGTGTGTGTGTGTGTTGGCGGAGGCTGGTGATCTGGTGAAAATCATGCACTTCAGTCTGACACCATGTTGCCCTAATAGACGAGTGGGATGGAGAAACATCAGGGACACATCCTTCAACCTGACGAAGCCCCCCACCTCCTACAACACACACACACACACACACGCACATGCTCTCTCACACTCCTAAGCTCGGCCTTGTCTGCACACACCCACACACACATGCTATCCAGAACTGCTCGCAGCCCCACGCTCCCTAAAAGCCAACTGCTCTCTTTGAGAAGGGGCCGCGATATCTCCCTATGCATTCTTGCCCCTCAGATATGCCTGCTATCTTTGGTATGTAGCTTAGCTTGGCACATGCTATCCCAAAATACTACTCCCACCAGTTGCAGAAGCATTTCACAGAAAAGGGGAAAGCATTTCGGGTGTGTCTGACGCTAAAGGATGCTCTGCCGACTGGTTCAGAGTGTGTTCGGCCAAGCCGGGATCTTCTAAACGCACACCAGTGAAGCAGCCAGCCTGACCCTGGACGGCTCCGGCAGACACACAGTATGGCTATAGTTGCGGCTGCTTGCTCACTTGTTGCCGGCAAATCCTGAGACAATACTTCCCGTGCAGTTGCTGGGGTTGCTTAGTAACAGACCCAGCCAGTGTTGGTGGTGAATAAGACGCACCATCTGGCACCGCTGCACCAGCCCATGCCACTCAGGCCTGCCGAATTCAGAGCCAGAAAACACGAAAAGCAACAACTGCCTGTTGACTGAAAGCTAAACAGTGTGAGAACATTTACACAGCTGAACTGGCAATGAGAGCATAGTGACAGAAAGGAAGGTTAATAAAATTATAGGCCACGACTCCAGATACTCCAGGTCTAATGGACAATCCAACAAATAGACCAAGCCAAGTTAAATTAGCCCTTACTGTGTAATTGTTCTCTGATTTTAACTCATTCAAAGAGTGAAGCAGTGGGCAGTCAGTGACACAGTGTTTGGGGACAGTACCTTGTTCAAGATTACCTCAGTGGTGCCACTGGCAGTCTTGGGATTCAAACCCCACAACCTTCCTATCACAGGGGTAACTCCCTAACCACAGCTTAAAATTTGTTAAAGATACAATGGCTGATGAGTTTTATAGGATTGGTCCTTATAGGAAAGTCTATCCACCGTTTCAGTGGCCACCCTGACCAAAGCTCCAATCTTTTTTCACTACAAGCTGCAATTACGTTCAAAAAAACATTTTTGAAGTCACTAATACACAGATATACTAGCTACCGCATATATGTATATATATATATATCCGTGGTTTTACAACAAGCCATCTGGCTCTTTTTATTGAAGAAAGGGACTTTCTTCCAAAAACGCATGCTATGTAAAATGTAATGAGCTTTGCCGTTTTTCAACGATCTCCTCTTTGGTATCTCTGGTTTTATCATTCATTTGGGATAAGTGTGCATTTCAGGTGAATGTATTTCATTCACAACAGTCCTGAAGTAATAGGCTTTGATTACTGGTCGTGGTTGGGAGCAAATCATCTGGGCGACTGACTTGCCATGACGAAAAAAATGTTTAAGCCAAGAAGAACAATGCCAAACCCTTCAGTAACCATTCGAACCAAGGCTGGTATTGATTACTGGTCATGGCTTTGCGCTAATCATCTGGGCGATTGATACGCCAAGATTAGAAGTTCTACATAAATCTGGCCAAGGACAACAACAGCCAGTACAAGAGCCAGTACAAGAGCCAGTACAAGAGCCAGTGCTGGTATTGATTACTGGTCATAGTTCTGCACGAATCATGTTACTTATCATATCATGACAAATGACAAATGTTCAGGCCAAATGTCTTGTGCAACCTCTGCCTAGAGCTTCAACTGTGCTCAGCCCTGCACTGAGAAACAAAAACGACTATGGCCAACATGTTGAAAAGACATAAAGCACAGTCCTCCGCTTCACCCCGCCGGAGGGACGGCCCCAGAGAGCAGCGGGAGACTCAGGGCAGGCAGGACATGAGGACACAACCCCAAAGATCAGCAGGGAACAGGGCACTTTGGCTGCTCTCCCCGTGCTGGAGGTTACTGGATTCCCACGCCTGCCATGCTGGGGCTCTTGAAAATCACTTACTGGTTGGTTGATGTTTTACAGTGGCCCCATGCAGTCATAACATGGGAAAATGCACAAATAATGCATGAACTATCAACTATCAACAATGACATTTTTGTCTCTGGAAAATTTGTGATGTTTCCAATTTAGGGTTGGGTTTGTCTCTTGAGGCTAGTCACATTTTTTTTACTTGAAATAATAGTGTCTGTAAGGGCCAGGTTGTGGTCAGTAATGTTTTACCCTTTTCTCTTTCTTATGTTAAGCAATCTATTGATTTAGATGAGAAGGAAGCAGGACACATGGCAACACTCCATCACTATAGTAAATCTGCTGTAATTCTTGTTTAAACATTTACTGTAAACAAATGAGGTGAAACTTGTTATATTGGGGCTTTGAGTCTACTATGACACGTATTCGTGAACCAAACATTAGGGCCCATAAAAAAGCAAGAGCGCAGTGTCAGACAGTGGACAGCCATTCTGTCATCATAAAGGAATACTGTTTGGCCTTATGACAACATTTACCCTATAACAGGGTTTATCAATCTCCATTCGGAGTCCTCACAATGTTATTTTAGCCCCTAAATATCACTCCCAGGACGGCATGTGGGACTAATTAACACAAATTCCATAATAGGTAGCCAACATTGTATTTACAAAGGCACAAGTCCAAAACCATAACTATTAGGTATTGTTTGGTCCTTGACACAATGGATGGGGACTACATTCACCCAAGGAAAAAAAAATGCTAGCATGATGCATGGACACCAGATGTTCCAGTCTGATGAATATGAAAAGTGTGCAGATTGTTAGATAATCTACATGACCCCCACCACTCACTGTTTATGATGTAACACCAATCAGTGCAAACAAGAAACAGAAATGGGCTCCGGAGTGGTACAACTGTCTAAGCGCTGGTCCATCACAAGTTTGATCCCTGGTGTTACTGCAGCAATCCATGGCTAGAAGTTGAATATACATTGCTTGCTTCGAAATCCGCTTAAATTACATTTAAAAATGTAATGATGTCACAAACTTTTCACAAAAGAACCTTCACATCACTTGGTTATCAAAACTGTCTTTCCCATCAGACAAATTAAAAGTACAAAGGGGCTTACACAAGGATATTAAACAGTTAATGATCAATGGCTGTGAGCAGCAGTCAGCTAAACGAAGAAAGTGCCTGAATTACAGCAGTGAGGAAAAAACTGCAGTAAACCAGCAGGAGTGGACTCTCAATGTCAGTTCTTCTGCTAAGTACAAATTCTTGATCAGATTATTTGGGTAAAAATACAACATAAGACAGCTACAAAGTCAATACACAGATTTGCATGTAATATGGATATCTTGTAATATTCTGTTTTGATTCTGAGAGTTGTAGTAATTTTAGCATGCAGTATGGTTGGAGAGGCTCTACTGGAGTAACCCTGGAGACACAAACCTGCTGAAACACAACACTGGTTTTCCTTATTTTTCCTTACTTAAGTGATATTTTAAACAACAAGTAAATGTCAACGGGCATAGTTGCTTAGGCTGAGACTAGCATTAACTTACATTATTTCCACATGAATAAAATGTATCAATGCCATTTAGTACTCCGGTTTACGTCATTCAGTTGACAATAATTCTACAAACCTAACATGCAAATTCAGCTTATCTTGGTTCAAGCACTCTCTACAGGCCTGCGCTTTCTTATAAGGCTGGGCTATTGTGAATCAGTGACAAAAAAACGCTCAACAGGGACAAATGATGCGACGAGCCGTCTGTCTTTGTTAGGACCACTGGAGAGGTTATGTGCTGCGAATGTCACCCGCATTAGAGAATGGGCTTCATTTATGACCTCACATCCTGAAGCTCTGGAAAATGTTTTCACCCTTATCCCCACATACACCCCTTTAACAAAGACTCACTGGACATAATGTTCATCCAAAGTCAATGGGAGGAGCAGATCCAAAGGCTCATCCAAAACAGAGAACAACACTGCCCAGAAGAGTTCACAGCGGCGAGGCGTCCTCAGTCTCAAATGTGACTAATCTGAGGACCTCAAGTTGTTTCTGAATCGAGCTTCTGTACCCTGTGATAAAAGAGATTTTTTTTTTAACTCAGGCAGTCAGACTGTGGAATGCAGTAAAATTAGATCCACTCAAAAGCCAGGAGCCAGCGAGGCTTGAAGGGTGGGAAAACCAGAGGAATAGCTCTGACACTCCTTGGCCTTTGTTAGTAACTGGGGGTGCTGCTGATACCCACATTCCATGATGATGACTACAACGTCCGGCTTAACCAGGCAACAATGACGTTTAAAAACAAACTACTGGACTACTATCATTAGCACAGATGGTCACAGTTGATTTCTATTAATAGTTGCATAAGGGATTAGGACAGACGTTAGTACTTTAATATAAATATATGAGTAGCTATATTTGGGTAGGAAAAAAGCTAACATTACCGCAAACACAAATAAACAAACAAACAACACAATTTTATCCTGCTTCCTCAACCAATCCCGAACTGTTCCAGTATCTGTGCTCCATTCATGACTAATCTGAATAATGGGAGGTTTCCCACTTCCAAATGGGAAAATCCATCCAACCATCAAACTCTTCTCAGAGCTGCAACGCCATTATGCTAGTACAAACAAAAGTATTTTCGAGCTTTTGAAGCAGACATTGAGTTTGTTGTGGTGTACAATATACTGTTTGAAGATTATCTCTGCAATTATATCCAGATATACTTGATCCTGGGAAGTGAACTGGTATTGAATAAGAACCAGGTCCTGACTGGTCAATCCTGAAATATGGATAAGCACTTTCAAATGGTAGATGCTGGACTGGATCAGCAGGAGGGACAGGAGCAACACCCTGTACATTACCATCACACATTTGTGAAGATTGTTCCTCACTCATAATATATACAGACACATAGAGGCACAAAGACAAACAATATAACATGTGATATAAAATAAAACTCCAGAAAGCACTCTGAAAATACACTATTACTACCTGCACATAGTATATTAACTTTATTCCTTGTCTTTTTTTAGTACCAACTTATGAACACTATCAGTAAGTGTTTCGATAAGTATCTCCAAGTGTCTCCAAGACCTTCCACTGCAATCAAATTTCAATGGAATGGTCATTTTAATTCTAACAAATAAAAACTCAAGCTGTGACCCTCTTAAAAACATCCTAAACTATATGTCAACACTGTGTCCAGCAACTTGACCTCAGAGTTGTTTCTTCTGTCTGAATGACAGCTTCTTCTTGCCAGGTTCTAAGTGGTTGAGGCCACTCAGCCGAGTCAGCAACACAGAGGAGAAAAGGCTGGGCTATATAAAGACCAAGACACCTCTACAATGCACACCATTATCCTCTTAACCGATCAAATGTTTTGCTTTTTTCACTTTCCAGCTCTTCTTGAGTACACCAGCGTGTTCTGGACAGGTTCAGTGAGTAAGTGCGATGTGGGATTACCCAGGTGTCGAGATTGTTATCTTTCCCAGGAAAAGTCCAAACATTTGTAGAACCAGAGTCAGAAGGAAAGAGCTTGATTTACATCTACAGCAGACACCTGCTGTCTCTTTCTTAATGCAAACTTTCTGCTTTTTAATGTTTCTCCCCGAAGACTGAGGCAGTACTATGTTAACTCACTGCACTAAAAAAAATTAATTCCAGTTTAAGAGGACATCATAAAAAACAAACAACGCAGTTTGCAATATCGAGTAAATACTAAGCAAAATTCTCCCTGAATTCTTTGGCCCTGAACAACAGAGGCTCAGAGTTTCATACTCTATATCCAAAACTGTATGAAAAGCATGGTACACAAAATGGGGAGTTTTACAATGGCAAGTATAGACTAGAGGGGTAGAACAGCGTTCAGCATTGCCGAAACAGTGCAACTGCAATATCTGCACTGATAGATTTCCTCCCACTACCTCTGGAATGAGCTGGAATAGTGTCTATTGCTGTAGCAGATTGGGGGGCTTTAAAACCAGTCCTCTATTAACTTCACTGATTTCAGGGGAAACACTGCAACACCAATAACTCTGCTACTGGTTATGATATCACAACCATGAACATTTTAAACAGGGAGCTTATTTTCCATGTGTAAACTGCACAGGGAATGGTACGCTTGGAAAAATGTTTACATAATACTTCAAACTACGTTATTAAAAAAAGAAGGCAGGAAAGTTTTCCATGATATTCTGCCTTTAAGGAAAACTCCCCAACGCAAGGATTTTAATAAGGCCATGAATGTTGAACTCTGCCTTTAAAACACAAGACACTCTTCTCACAGCTCCTAAACCGTGCCTCACCACGCCCTAGTCTCTGGCAGCAGGAGAGAGTTGGAATTGAACACATCCCGTTTGGATCTGGCTGCCGTACGCTGGAAAACACACGCAGCTCCGTGGCGAGGTCTGGATGTCATTATACTCCAACTCTCACTCTCACACTCTGTCACCCCCCCCCCTTTTCTTCTTTACTGTTCTCTCTCTCTCTCTCTATCTCTCTTGCACGCTCATAACTCTCTCTATCTCACACTCTTTTCTAGGCCTCACACTCTCATTCCTTTCCAGTCGCACAAATTTTCTCATTCCTTTTTACCAATACCTTCCTCCTCTGAGAGAAAACCCCCCGTGGGAATGGGAGAGAGTAAAGATACAGGGCTGTTTATAAACTTTTAAAAGACATACAAATAATTTTAATACATTAAATAAAGATTTTTATGGCTACGGATTGGCGTAATCATTCCCAGACTTCTTCAGGGAAACCCAGAACTACGTTGTGGTTCTCATCAAATACCTCAAACCTGGTTCGGTTCAATCAATACTTCATTAGACTAAACCAGGGGCTGCTGATGGAGTTTTACAAATCCGGGCAAAGGCTGGAACCTCGAGGTGAAAGCGGGAACCAAACCTGTGTTCTCCAAAAAAGCTCACGAAACATACTTGTTTACAAACAAATCAAACCTTGATCTTAATTCATGCATTCTTGTTTGTGAGTATTTCTTATGTTCTGTGTTTACTTATGTTAAATTTTATTTGCTGGTAGAAAGTCCTTTTACTGCTCAGATGAATGTCTTTAAACAGTTTGAACAGCATTTTATGACTTTTGCTCAATACCAGTGTACAAAATTACCACATTTTTTAGCATCACTGTGTTGTTAAAATATACTGCGCTGTTACGAAACACTTACAAGAATTTCAAGTTGCATGATTTGTTCCTTTAAGTAACTTAAGTAATCTAAAATAATACATTAAAAGTCATACCTCTAAAAGGTCAATTAAAATGATTCTCTTTATTATTCAAACATCTGCAAAGTAGATATCTCAGCTAAAATAAACACTGGTCTCCACAGGTCCCATAGGAGTTTCTGTGAGAGACAGAGCTTCTGGATGGTCATATATGTCTCACTTTTGCTGATCATGAATATATATATTAACACCAGAGAACCCCTGATGGAGACCAACATCTGCTTAATATATTTCTTATTTTTCTTGTACATTTTGGGACTATTTTGAGCCTCTTTTTATAAAGAAAGAAAAAGTTTTGTTTCTTCTTATACACTCTGCTCTGCTGGCGGAGGGACTGAAGCAGATGACGCAAGACTTATACTGACAGGAACTCCACGAACCCCCTTCTTTCCATTGAGTGCTGATCTTGGTTCAGCTTAAATACAGCCACATTCCCATCACAAGGCTTGCAGCTCAGTTCCAATTTTTCTGGTTCACGTTTATGAGCGCAAGTGACCCATCTGTCTTCAGGGTGAACAAACTTGCGCCCCTAAACGACCCACGTCTCTATAATCAGATCATAATCTGTAATCAGCTCTCAGCTCTTCTTCATTAGGAGATAAGGTTAAAAAAGGCCAGATGCTTTCATGCGTCTGCCGTGTTTACTGTTACTGCCGCGGCTGCTGCAGCGCAAAAACAGTTCGATGACGCAAAACGTGTAATTGAGGCCACAAATCAGATACACTAGCAGTCTTTGCACACATACGTTTGTACCACTTATCCATTTATTTCATAAAATGTTTATTGTTATTCTAGTTATACATTTGAAAAGTGGAGCGAACAACAATAAATTAAAACATGAAACTAAACAAGAGGGAAATAATCTGTAACAGTGCATGTCTGACATCCTATTAACTGGTTGTGTGGTTCTGCAGAGTCAAATTCTAGACGGTCTTTTAACTTTAATACACTAATGAACAGTTTTATTCCACTTTCTGTCAGACAGTTGTTTGGTGATCCAAATTATAATTATTTTAGGAGGCTTTTTGTAGATCAGTAGTAATAAATAATACAGGCACAGACATGGTATACATACTGTAAGATAAACTATTTGTTAGAACATAATACTTTGTGGATTTTTAAGTGAATAACATTCAAAAACAGCTCTGAAAACACCGGATCACAGTCATATTAAGATAAAACAAAAACAAACAGACACATCCTGGTAATATGAACACAGCTGATACTACGGCTAGTGCTGTCAATGCCGAGGATCAGGAAATCAGAATACGGAGAAGTAGATTTGGCCAAGCTATACCACAGAAAACGTTAGACTATTAGGATTGATGAGTTGTTTTCCAGGGATTCAAGATGCAAAATAAATGATGTTACTATAAGTAACAAAATTAGAAAGGTCACTTCTAGCTAAATTAGAAAAAATTCACACTCCTTGTGTTCGTGAGTATGATTACCTGAACAACTAACAGAGAGGGGTATTTTACCACCTGGTCTGGTGGTAAGGGAGTTGCCCCTACAGTCAGAAGGTTGTGAGTTTGAATCTAAGGACTGCTCATGACACCACTGAGGTACCGCTGAGTGAGGTAAAGTTCCTAAACTACTCCCTGGATGGCCCTCTTGGGGGTAGCCCACGGCTCCACTTGGTGAATGGTATAAACACAAAGAAAAAACTTCACACTGTGTGCTGTGCTGTGGTGTGTTCATGCATGACGATGAGGGGTCGCTTTACTACACCAAAGGCTCTACTACAGTTCCAATATATGAGAAATAGTCACCAAGACTACGACTGTAACGGCAGGCTTTTTACTTACACTGTGGTTTTTTAAAAGGTTTGAATGAAGTCAGTTTTCACATTTGAAGATGTTATGATTTTCATTGGGCTGTGGTACATTGTTATAATCATAATGGATTATTTTATCTGGTACCTCAACGCTGCTCTTAGCCCCTTCCAGCCTACATTCTGGCCCTGTTTGCCTCTTGGTGTCTTTGGAGAGTGCTGCAGTATTGGGGAGGGGCACATTAATCAGATGCTAAACGGAACAGCCCCGACTACAGCAGATGACAGATGAGTACCTGCAGCAGGCTGCTGCTGGGCACGACGATGACAGAGAGGAGAGAGAGCAGAGAGCACACAGCGAGAACAGAGCCTGAGTGTGTGTGTGTCAGAGAGACAGACTGAGACAGAAGACAAAAAGAAAATGGTACTAAGAAAACAATATTGGAGCATTTACAAATAGTATAAAATGTACAGTTTTCTAATTAATCCCATACATATGCAATCAACAAAGTGATGTGGGCTTGTGATGGAGCTACGAGGTTAATGGACCCAGAAATGTGCACATCCACAATTGATCACATACTTGCCTCAAACCTTAGAATATGAAATAGACTTCCGTATGTCTTTATCTACAACAAAGAAGAAAAAGTGTGGAAAATGAAGGCTTATGGTGGCTGATACCACAGTTTTAGGTTTTGAAACAAATGTTTTGTTGTTAAATCAATCCAGTGTCCACATGGTTCCAAAATGGTAGCACTGCTGCCTCACCCCGCCAGGGTTGGGGGTTTGAATCTGGGTCTTGTGTGTGCTTGTAGTGTTTGCATTTTCTCCAAGTGGTGTGTGTGTTTGTGTGTGCGCTTCTTGGGGTGGACTAGCGCTCCACCCAGGTTGGGTCCCTGCCATACATCCATACACTCCATAAAATGCTCAGAGTACACACAAACCTATTAAGGATTTAGCAGTTAAAAAAATGAAATTCCAAGATGCTAAATTCAAGATACATTATGATTTCTTGACAGCAAAATAAGCTTCAGAGCATGATTTGAGAAAGCAGTTTATGCAATGCTAATGTCTGCTACTCTCTCCACCTTTCAATTGTTGAAAATTAGCTTAAGGGCATGACAAGAGAAAGCAAATTACATGAAGCTAATACATGACTTTCCATTCCTTCATTTAATTACATTAACTTTAGAGCGCAATATGTGAAAGCACTTTGTGCAACGCGGATACATAAGCTTCCAATTTTTGGTAGCGGCATTAACTTAAGAGTATGGTATGAGAATGCATTTTGTGCAGTGCTAACTGGTAGCAAATTTCTATTGCTTGATAGCAACAAGGTCAGCAACATGGTCATGGTGGCACAGTGGGTAGCACTGTGGCTCACACATGCATATTTGGGGGTACAAATACCAATCCTAATAAGGTTTAAGCAGTTCCAGGAAATGAAAGAATATTAGCAACATTAGCTTCAGATTATGGAAAAGTAATGCAGTTTGTGTGATGTTAATTTGTAGGTAAGTTTCTACTTGTTTGCTAATAGAAGAAAGTGTTTGTGTGATGCTATTTCGTACATATGGTTTCATTACTTAGCTTCAATAGGTCACAGCATTAAAAAAAGACAGCAGTCATGCTAATGCTAAGTGGTTTCCTTTTAGCTACATTAAACTAATAACTTGCCATATGACAGCAGTCTGTGTGGTGCTAATTTGTAGGTAAGTTTCTAATACTTGTTAGCTACGTTAGCTTCATAGCTTGATGTGGTAAAGCTGTTTGCCCAGTGCTAACTGCTAGGAAAACTGCATTACAAGTCAGCTACATTAGCCATACATACCATGTATTCGATTAAATTGCTTTCAGCCAGTAGCAATTAGGTCTTTGGAGATAAAGACGCAGTCCCAGATGTTCTCCATATAATTGTGACTGCTCACATAGATTATCAGAATTATGATATATATATGCTTTAAACATGCCAACATAAATCTCACAGATGATATCTTTAATCATACTGCCTTTTGTCACATACTATTTTATCTGGGTTTACAATCCGCAGCCACCATGGCGGCCTAATTGATCATGCAGATTTAAATGGTTTTCTTAAGAGACAAACTCTGTCACACTACGCAGGCGACGAGAAAGATTAATATCACTCCTCTCAAGCAGCTCCAAACAAAACTCTGGCACACGAGTTAAACAGTAAAAGTGCGCCGGCTAAGCTGACACACACACACACAGTGGGGGTATAAATATCATATAACAATGTGAGCAGATTTTATTCGTCATAATACTATTCAATAAATTATGTTCTTTTTTTTTTGAATAAAATTCTTAGGTTATTATAAAGGTGTTGTATCCAGTGTCTACTTTTCACAACCGGTGTATTCTTATAAAGTTCTATCAAAATAATAAAAAGAATAACATGTGAATTGTGGTGCAACGGGAGATTTTATATTGAATCAAATTGTCGCCTAAACAAACATCAGCAAATCCAGTCACTGCTACTATAAAAAAAAATAGTCAAAGCCAAAGACCCTGCATCACCGTGACAGAGGTTTCACATCGAGGGCGCAGCACTGGGGCCATGGGTCAGCACTTCCTGCCTCGCTGGTGCGGGAGGAGGTGGGGGTGGGGGGTGGTGGGGGTGATGGGAAAATGGGGAGATAAGTGGACTGGGGCCAGTGACCTGGGAAGTGTGTGTCTTTTTAAGATGACCTCATCTTTTCCAAAGCCTCTTCAATGACTTCCACACCATGTCAGTGAGGACCATTGGAGTAAAGGGAAAGGAGAGCTTTATTACACAGCAATTACAACATGTTTATTTTTCAGAGTCCAATGCCGCTCACTTCTGCACATCTGCAGGACATGAAGAACACGCCCAGCTCTCCCGAGGGCAACTGGAATATTCTTGTTATTACACAAGATATGAGGCTCTGGTGGGCATGGTGCAACTGTAAAAACATCAGAGCAGGTCAGTATAATGAGAAAAACAATCAAGAATGTCAAAAAGAGAGAGAAAGAGTAAGCAAGAGAGAGAGAGAGAGAGAGAGAGAGAGAGAGAGAGAGAGAGAGAGAGAGAAAGAGAGAGAGAGAAGTGCAATGTATCCACTATAGAAAGAAGAAAGAGAGATAT
>JBBKCR010016969.1:0-12312 GCA_037577295.1 Ladigesia roloffi | reverse complement strand
TACTCACAAAACTTAGTTGATTGGAGAAATCACTGATAATTAATAACAAGTAACTGATGGGCTATTTGACCAATAGTACCGGACACATAGGTAAATAAATACACGTTTCAAGCTAGGTTGTCAAGACACATCAGCTCATGTTTTGGTTAGATATGTTTATATGTCAACCTTAACCTATTGAAGATAGTTGCGCTTGTTGTTCGCATGTTCTCCAGATGGAGTTTCTAATGGGACAAAGGCTCCCTTGATGTCGGAGGGAGTGGGTATATACCTGGGTTGTAGCCAAATCAGCCCCCTTAACGGGAGTGCCCCGCCTCCGCTGTTCATGTTGCTGAACTTCTGTACGCCACGGCTTTACATCTATAATAAAGCGCGTGCACGCTTATATCAAGGAGGTCGTGGCTAAGTAACAGCGACATGGGCAGTTAATCGTGTTTAAACTAAATCACAAGAAAGAACACAGCTTTTTGATCCTACAAAATACTTTATTTGGATGAGAACCGAGAAAACGTTCAGGGGAAATCATTGCTGCTTTGGAAACCCCTCCCCTGATCGGGCCTCTGTTAGTTATAAAACGCTCTGGCATTGTATGCAGATTGTTTAAGCGATTCTTATTTAATAGAATTCTTATTCAATGTTTATTTGATTAAAAATAAACACATTTACATCTCATTACTGAGTTTTATAGTATAGATGATTTTCATAGCACTGTTATATGGTGTTTCTGAAATAATGTGTGCAATAACAATCATATCTACACTACACTAAATACACTCTTTTAAAATGGAAAGGTGGGCTGTTACAATAAGCACCCCTAGCAAAGTGTTTGGGAGGATTCCCTCTATCCCTGAATATCAATTGCTCCTGTGTCTTCACCTCATTATACACAGCACGCCATTGAAAATGCGCCGGGTATTTAAAAGGAGTGAGAGTGTGAACTCTGATTTATTGCATGCTACGCCCAAAACACACCCATGACTAATTAACTAATTTAAGACAACCCATTTGAACTTAGCACCAGGCGCGACACTCACTTTTCCTACTGGCATTATCTTAGCTCTGCGCTGGCCCCTCCCCCAAGACAGCTGCGCTAAAAACTTCAGACAATGCGCGACTGACCCTGAATATCGGGCCCCTTGTATTCCGTGTAGAGCCGAAGATTTTGAGTAGACAAATAAACCCGATCACCTACAAGGAACAATCATCCCGGGGGTGTCAGCAGAGGTGCTGATCGGAGTAGCTAGACCAGACGAGGTAACGGGCCCAGGAACGCTGGTGGTCAGCTACAAAATACTGCAAAAACAGTTTTTGGTTGGTTTGCTCCATGTGACGGTAGGTTTGGGGATGATATCTGGATGAGAGGCTGCAGGAGACCTCGATCAGATGGCAGAAGGCCTTCCAGAACCTGGCTACGAACTGAGGCCCTCTGTCCGAAACAATGTCCTTGGGAAACCCATGCAAACAGACTACATGTTCGATGACTAGAGAAGTGGTGGTTTTGGCTGAGGGGAGCCCCGACAGAGCTACCAGGTGCACGGCCTTGGAGAATCGGTCCACTATGGTCAAGATGACATTCTTTCCCTCTGATTCAGGCAGTCTAGTCCAAGCCGATGTGTGACAAGGGACGACGAGGGACCGGGAGAGGTCGCAGAGGTCGCAGCATGGGTTGGTTAGAAGTCTTCGCCCTGACACACACCGCACAGGTTTGGGCAAATTCTTTTATATCCGAGGACATCTTGGGCCACCAGAAGGCTCACTGAATAAGAGTGGTGGTACGAATGACGCCGGGGTGGCCTGCCAAAGTGGACAAATTACCCCATTGGAAGACTTCAGTTCGCAGGGTGGATGGGATGAACAGACGTCCAGGCAGAGTGGTGTCCAGAGCCCACTTGATGGCCAACAGCTTGTGGTCCCCTACCCCATAATGCGTATAGTGAAATTTCTGGAAAAGAAACTACAGAGATGTAGCTTCCGGACTGGAAGACAGAACAGCTCCTACACCCACATCGGAGGCATCCACTTTTACAACGAACGGGTTGACAATATCCGGATGTATAAGGATGGGAGCCGAGGTGAACAGGTGACACAGGCGGTGAAAGGCAGTGATGGCTGCAGGAGTGAGTTTGAATGAGGTGGTGGTAGGTTTGGTAAGGGCAGTGAGAGGCGACGCAACTAAACTGAAGCCCCAGATAAAGTGAAAACACCAGAAATCGCTGAAGCTGTTCTCAGCTTTGGGAGCTCCATGGCCACACCCTGAGGGGAGATGACGAACCCCAGAAATGTGGTGGAACGCTGGTGGAATGTCAATACTGGGACAAAGCCCGCCATCCTTCAACTTAACAAAGAAGAACCCCGTGGCGGCTGGAGAGGAGGAGGGGCATAGTGTCCCCTGACGAAGACCCTCAGTTCTTCCATGGCAAGTTGTTCATCCTTTGCCTGGGAGTACACTAAACACTTCACTGAAGTCTCGGGAAGGCTCCGAGATGTCGGTGAGATTGACCTCGAGTTCCTGGGGCTCCCCTGAACACGTCTCAGCCGCTGCCATGGGACATAACTCTTGACAGGTCGCCCCCCACTAAAGGATCCAGTGTTGTGTCCAAGAAATGAGGGGGTCGTGACGGAGCAGCCAGGGATAAGCTAATATGATGGGAGTTGAGGTGAGGCGAGTAACTAAAAAGGTGATTTTCTCCACGTGCTGGTCAATGGTGAATTGCAGGGGGCACGTGCGAGAAGTAATGAGGCTGAGGAGTAGCACACGACTGTCAGCGGCAGTGATCTTAAGTGACTGAGATTACGCCTCTAAATTCACACCCAGCTGAACAGCAAAATTAGGTCAATAAAGTTGCCGGCCACCCCTGAATCAACAAAAGCGTCGACACTGACCTGTTTGAAGCTGTGCTGGATGTGTGCGTGGACCAGAAACCGGGAAGCGTTAAAGTCGGTGGAGTTGGTGACGGACAACCCAGATGAAGACCTTCTCTTCCTCACTGGGTTTTTTTGTTTCCCGGACGGAGCAGACAGATGGCTCTGTGATGATCAGGGAATGCGCAGTACACACAGAGCCCCACCATGTAGTGTCGGGTCCCCTCGGTATGGCTCAGTGAGGCGTGCCCTAACTGCATGGGTTCCCCCGCTCTGGTGTGGGCCTCTGAAGGAGGTGGAGGATCGGGGATGCTGGACACGACCCTAAATGGTGGTGTAGATGGTGTAGGCGGCAGGGTACGAGGAGCGATCCAGGGACGAGAGCTGAGGCACGAGTCAATGCGCATGCAAAGTTGTAATAGTTCCTTGACCGTCTCCGGCAGCTCTCGTCCAATGAGCTGGTCATTCATATGGACAGACAGCCCCTCATAAAAGGCCATTCGGAGTGCTGAATTACCCCATCCTGCCTGCACCGCGAGGGTGCGAAATTCAGCTGTGTATTTATTCACTGGACAGTCTCCCTGCCGCAGGTGGTAGAGTTTCGATGCCACTTCCACCTCGCTGTCAGGATGCTGGTAAGCAGCCTTGAGGAGCTTGGTGAATCGAGAATAGCTGTAACAGTTGTCTATATTGCTCTTCAAGACCGCTGTAGTCCACGCAGTTGCCTGTGTGGGGAGAAGGGAGACGTGCAGTGCGATCCTCGCTCTATCACTTGGGTAGCAATCTGGCTGGAACTCAAAGAGGATTGAAAGATTGGTTACAAACACATCACACCACCTGTCTACACCATTCCACTTGTCTGGTAGGGAAATCTTGGGTTGGAGATCACAAGAAGAAGGAGATGGAGAGTCCAGTTGGCTCTGAGGTGTCTTGGCTGCGGGGGGAGACCACTGAAGATGAGCCACCATTTGATTTAAATTGGTGACTTCACACCGCAGCCGATTGATCTCGATGCCCTGCTGATTGACCAACTAGCACAACTTGTCTCACTCCGCTGAACTTTTGGTATGAAAAGGACTTACCGATCCGGTTGTTCGCCCGTGTACCGTGAGGGGAAAGCTCAAGCACGGGGGATGTTCCCAAATACAAATAATTTTTAATTATTGGTGCAAATACTGTATTTGTAAATTCGTTAAAAAAATTGTGCTTTTCTGAATACCGGATTCAGATTCGGCTCTAGAAGGCAGTAAAGACTGGTCAAATCCCACAGAAATACGGTAGGACAAATATACATACTTTGATAGTAAGGTGTCAGAACACACCAGCAGTGTTTTGGCCTGTGTAGCTGCAGACCCTGGTCAACAACCAGAAGCTCATACAATGAGAATCATAACTGAACCAGCAGTGAATAATTTCTGTGTGTGGGTTCGAGTGTATGTGTTGATTATCTGGGGAAAAGATGGACCAGGAGACACTGTGAGGCGGCGCTGGCAGTGTGATGATCTTAACATGGACCTGAATTGCAGACCACGTTCAGCCAAGTTTATTTTGTATGAAAATGAGACAACAGCATGGTACACTTATTTATAGCAATATGTGCAACTATACATTCCTTTTCATTTTCTTTTTTTTGTTCTTTTTGCTTCTCACGTCTTACAACTGAATTTTCTTTCTTTCGGTCTCTGCTCTCTTGATTTGTTCTATTTTCTATTTTTCTCTGGCTTTAAATGTGTTCTTTAATTTTCTTGTATATTCTTTGCACTTTCTTTCTTCCCCTCTGGATTTTTTTCTCATTTCTGCTCTTCATTTTATGTATCTTTAAATCATATCCTTCTTTATTATTTTCCATATGGCTGTCAAGGGTTCCATATTTTCCTACTCTCACTCTCTCCTTCTCTGTGGATGTAATCTACAGGTCAAGGCCAATCAGACTCTTGTTTATTATTTCAGTCTCCATTCTCTTTACCCCACACGCACTCTGAGGGCCCCCGGCCCCTGGGCTGCTCTCTGAGGGGGTCTGGTGGGGGGGGTCCTCTTTGTTTATTTATACATTCAGAAGGCGTCCCTGTACAAGGGGGACATAGAGTGCAAAAATAAACTTCAATTCCTCCAATTGTGTCTTGAGCATCAGAGACCTTTTCACCTGGAGAGTCTGGAAATGCAGAGAGAGTTTACTGGAGGTTTACCCTCCCATCTCCAATGCCCTCGCCATCCACAACACATACCCTCCCCATCCACAACACTAAACCCTCTCCATCCACAACCCACCACCCTCCACATCCACAACTCACCACCCTCCCCATCCACAACACAATACCCTCTCCATCCACAACCCAATAGGCTCTCCGTCCACAACCAAATACCCTCCCATCTCCAACCCAGCACCCTCCCCATCCACAACATAATACCCTCTATATCCATAACCCAATACCCCCCCAATCTCCAACCCACCACATTCCCCATACACAACACAATTCCCTCTCCATCCACAACCCAATACCCTCTCCATCCACAAACCACCACCCTCCCCATCCACAACCTAACACCCTCCCCATTCATCCACAACCCACCACCCTCCCCATCCACAATACAATACCCTCTCCATCCACAACCCTCCCCAGTCCCCATCCACAACCAATAACCCACCACCGCCTCCCCATACCCGACCTATCGTCCCACTGGCCGTGACTGACCACCATCTCAACCCACAACCCAAAAACACTGCTTCCACCACCACTGGAACATCCAAACCCAACTCACCACCAACACAACCTCTACCCACAACATACCACTACCACCACCATCACCACACCTGTCCACAGCCCTTCACCACCACCACCACCACCAACACCATCAGCCCATCCATGACCAACCACCACCCCATTCACAAATCAACACTTCCGCCATCACCTTCCACAACCCACCACTACTTCCCCATCCCTGACTCAACCTCCTAATATCCGTAACTCAACACCACTGCCATATGAAATCTGATCACTAAATTAAACTGGATCAATTTTGCCCATCTTGTTATTACACACTGAGATCAAACACACGTGTGTTGTGATGGCAATGACACGGGGTGTGTTTAACTGGTTAACTGGTTGCTGTTTATGAGCTGCTTTACCTTTTTCTCACCACACAGTAATCAGTCTTCAGTCCGCCTAGAAATGCTTATGAGCTCAGAGCGTGAACATCTGGCTAAAATCTGATCAGGATTGTTAAACCCCTCATCTGCAAAAATTAATGACCTCATAATTCACAGGTAAAATGATGGATTCATAGCTCATTGAATGCTAATGAAGTCTATAGACGTCAGTTTACATATAACCGTTCACTGCCATTGATGTCTATAGATGTCAATTACGTTTTATAACAGGGTGGGCTAGGGGAAGGTTGGGGGAGAAATTTCAGGCCTACACACATAGAATACACCTACAAAACTACCTACAAAACTGACCCTGTAGGTGGCAGTAGTGCAAATTTGGATGGAAGATGTGCATAGAAGACAGAAGAAGAATAAAAGTAAATAGGTTAGCCATGTCACCGAACAGACGTAAATCTGAGATATTTACACAGCTCACACTTGAACAGAGAATGTGCTGCATTCGCAATCGTTTAAGTAGTGTCCTGACCATGGAAAATAAAGGTGATTTCTCTGGGCAAAGTGAAGAGGATAGTTCACAACAAGTTTCACCATAACCCAGCAGATCATATCAAAAGCGCAGATTTTATATTATTTATATAAATATTAATGTCAAAAACACTGTTCTGCTTGAAATGGCTCTTTAAGAAAAATCGTGTTTTCTCCCTTTTTTGGTTAAAACAGGTGTTTTTGGTGAAACCAACCTGTCTTCTGCTGATTTCTAGAGAATAGAAAATGGTAGAAACAACTTTGTTTTTGATGAAAGACGAGAGTCTACTCTTTCTTTTGGTAGTTTTGGGGTTTATATAGTCATAAAACGCAATATTCCGTGGCTCTTCAAAAACTCTGGCAGTGATGGGTGCTCTGATCTGAAAATGGCTGGCAGTCAATGAGTTATAAGTGAACTTGCAGTGTGTTTATGTGGTTACTGGTGTAACCAGTAAATGCCCTTTGCTACCTGAATTTCAGGTTCTGTTGAACTGTCCTGTGTGTGTCCTGTGTGTGTTGACTAAATGTAAATAGTACTGCTTACTCTTCAGAATGCCTTTAAGAATGTAGATTTTTTGACCAACAAGGCCCACATAGAAATTCACAGCAACAACATCATCATCATCAACATCGTCAACAACCATCACCCCCCTTTAGCCCCAGGCAGTTTTGTCCTGCTCCTTATTATAGCTGCTAAAAAGAGAATCAACATTTAATTACACTTTGACTGGGCCCTAATTAACAAACAGCAACAGATGTTCATACAGATGTTAAGGGAGGGAGAGAGAAAAAGAGATAGACAAGAGAGAGAGAAAAGTGGGATAGGAAAGTACCGGGAGGAGTACAGGGAGTAAGAGTGAGAAGAAAGTGGGAAGAATTGGGAAAAAGTGAGACATAGAGAGTAAAAGGGACTGCAAGAGAGAACGAGAGAGAAGGAAAGAGTGCAAAGTGAGAAAGGAAGGTAGAGAGAAAATGAGAAAGTGAGAAAGAGAGATTAAGAGCCTCAGTGAATAAGAGTGTAGAGAACAAGAGACAGAGAAAAAGAAAGAGACAGGTTCAGCCACTGTTGAAACTGCAGCTGCTGCCTTGCGCCCACAAGATCTGTATCTGTGTGTGTGTGTGTGTGTGTGTGTGTGTGTGTGTGTGTGTGTGTGTGTGTGTGTGTGTGGAATGCTTTCATGTTCTTGCTCTGGTTCTAGAATGTCGCTTTAGAAGAACACAAAACACAGCATTAATTTATTAATAGGCATCTGCTTCCTATCACACTTGTCCAATTAGAGCCCTAAAGACTCCAAAGCATCACACACACACACACAGGGGGCGCGGTTCTGCCCTATATACCGGACAACGAGAAGGGGGGGGTGGGGGTAGGGGTTGGTTGCGGTGGATATTTGTTGCTGCCTTACATCCCGAGCGTTGAGCAAGAGGGGGGGGGGGGGAGTGCACAATGAGAAAAAAAGAAAAAGTAGATTTTCAGCATGATAAATCGGAGGTGTGGCGTGAGAGCGTGTGTCACGCTCATTGCGTGAGAGTCATTTTATGTGTGAGAGTTGGCAGCCCTGCAGATTCATTCACAGAGTCAGATTCATTTATATATTTAAATCAGCCATGAGCGACTTACCTGCAGAGTACCTAGAGTGTCAGATTAATCCATTTGGGCATGAAGGTGTTAGTTTGTCTTTAGTTATGTCTGACCTTTTTCCATCAACACAAGTTTAATCCACAGACTTATTCTGTAGTTTCACACACACAAACACACAGAATGCCACAGTGCTGTAAAAAGCACACTCCACTGCTTCATAAATTTCACCTCAGCTGACGGACACATGTGCGCACACACACACAAGCAAACACGATCATACATACACACACACACACAAATGTTTATAAAAGGCTGGTGTGGTTTGGGGCTGATTTAAAAATACACACTACAGCAGTGGAATGACAATATTAGAGTTGGAACAGAGCAGTGGGTGCACACACACACACACACACACACACACACACACACACACACACACACACACACACACACACACACACACACACAGAGATAGAGAGTAAAAAATTCAGAAGGAGAAGAGTGAAATTAGGAGGGGGACAGGTGGACAAAGTGACAGGGCTTGTAAAATGGAAGATGCACAGGCTCCTACACCAAGGACTCGCTGGCTTCAGAGCAGCCGGGGAATACACAGGGACTGGGGCGAGGTAACCACCAACCAGATCATGCAAAACCACACGAGGGGTTCTGTGCTCCTCAAAATCACTAAAGGAGGCCCAGGACAGGGACCTCCTAATAACCATGCCGGGGAGGACAACAAAATGCCAACCAGCCACTAACCAGATACAAGAACATGGTTACACTCTCGCTGAACCAAAAGCCTGCCTCAAATGTGCAGAGGGGTCGGCTAGGCTCAAATACTCTGAGCGCTCCAGACTGCTTCCTCAGAAGCCACATACTAGTACTTTTGTACTAGTACTTTTTGTATTTTTGTATGAGTACTCGATGGCTCTCCCAAGGAACCTACTGAGGGGTAACTTTGCTCACCTCAGACCATCTAGTCCCCCTAGTCCCACCTTTTTACTGGATCCAATTTGGATCAGCGTCGACCGTGCGCCACGCAGGGATACACACAGACTTACTTGGGGGACAGAATCCATACAGGATAGACACCTAATGCGCGCCACTCAGGGACCAATACAGACTAACTAGGGGGGACAGAATCCATAAAGGATAGACGCTGATCGCATGCCAACGTGGGGGACCAGGGTCAGACAGACCAGTAAAGGAGCTCAGACCTGGAACACAAATGCAGTGAAAACAAACACTCAAGACCTCACAAACATGTGATTCAACATGACACCACAGAAAGATGACAATGATGCAGCCTCAGCAATCCTACATATTGCTGAGGCTTAAATAGCACCACCAAACAAAGCCCAGGTGAGACCAGGGAACACAAGGGGCAGGTGAACCTAATAACATGGGGTTATCCCAAACCAACAAGACAACCTAAAGAGGGAACAAGGGGGCCTAAATAGGGTGGACTAAAATAAAGAGACACACAAGGAAAAGGGGGCAGACACGGGTGTGACGGTACGGTTGTCACAGTTTTAACATGCAGATTGACTTTAAACCTAAATTACAAAACAAGGATTATTTTGCACCAAAAATTTTAATCAACATTTTAATGTGATGGGTGTGCCTGCTTTCGCACATCTAACTGGTCAACAGAGGAAGACACACTGCCACAGCCGCTCGGAGCGAGTGTTCTGAGTTCAGCCTGTTTGTGTCTGTTTTCGTGCCTGTCAGTTAAGGAAAGCGTCTCACACAGATCCATGGTCCATCAGATTTGATGGACGCTTTCGAGTGAAAGAATCTAGACTCGCTTGCTGAGAAATGCTGTGGTATGGGACCAAACACAGATCATTTCGATAGTCGCCTCCATAATATATGGGGAGAGAATGGAGGGGCGAGTCGCCTTGACAGTGTATAGGAGAGACAGAGTCTCTGAGTGAGCATCTTGTTGTCAACTTACCCTTTACCTACAGGAGCTACAAAGACACAAACGCAGAGCAAGAATCAGCCCAGCAATAGATACAGAGACAGCGGATTAATAAACTGCTTTTAAGAGAGAGAAAGCTCAGATGAGAAAAGTTAGATGTTTGTCTCTGTTTGTTTTGGTTTATTACAAATGTATAAGTCCATGAACACTGCTGGTTTGTCATCAAGCTGCTCTCAGTTGCAGCTCAGTTGGCTGAACTGAGGCTGTATTTGGGTGAAAATGTGTTCCTATTGAGCCTGCAGGACAGTAAATCTAGAATTGAAATAGGTTGAGTTAGCCAGCAGGTTTGTGCTCAGGTTTTTTTGTGCTGATACTCTGAGCTGTTTGTTTCCACACCCTGCGTTTTTAGTCGTGCACATCAGAAATACAATTCTGGGAGCACTGGTGCTCTCTTATCTGCTTTTTGGTCCTATTGTTCTAGCTTCCTGCTGTTCTGAGAGAGGCTTTTAAACACAGGCCTAAAGCCACAGCACAGCAAGACCACTGCGGCTCGGTCACATTACACACACACACACACAAACACACATGCACACACACACACACAATATTGGCCTGCAGGCTTTATGCATTCTCATAACCTCACTTCTGGTGGCTGAGGTTAACCTGGGGCCAAATTTAACCCCACCGCCATGCATTTGGAAAATCAAGACAAGTTTTTATGCTTTTTCCCAGAATTGTTTCCATCTCCGTCACACTACTTAATTCATTCTCATTTACAGACAATAGTGGTGTCAGAAATGTCAGACACAGTCACAAACTTCATGTTCCTGCTTTCCTCCACTCCCTGGAACAGCCTTGGAGCTTGATGCTCTAAAGAAAACAGTTTTAAAGAAATGGACAGTTTTCCAAATGGACCCAGATGTAGTCAAGATCAGCCAGGACGGGTTGTGTCATGTTGCCTCTTCACTGTAGAATTGGAGCCACGAGGAGGACAGTTTTAACAGACCCTTGAATTCCAGTCCATCCATCCATCCATTATCTGAAACCCTTATCTTTAACTGGGGGGAATGCTGGGTCAGACCAGATGTCAGTGAGTTTACTGTTGTGGCAACAAAAACCGTTTGAGTCAGGAGTCTGTTTTCTTTTATTCAGATATGGGCAGATTATGTTGAAAAACTTCTGTTTTGGTCTTATATGAAAGATAAGATCTTCATAATGTTCATCATTAAAATGTAGTTAAATGGCTATTTAATTTGGGTTGCAGCTCTCACATCTAAAAAAATAACGTCCAAAATAAACGCTGTTTTCCCTCAATTTAACCAAGGATTTCCCTCTGTTTCCGGATATCCTCTGAAACATCACAACCTTAGCTGTCCAATTATGGTAATAAAATTTCTAAATAAACCTATCAAACCGAATAAAAAATTAGTGATACTAAAACTCATTTGGGTCACATATGGCCACAACAGTAAACTCACTGACAGGTGAAGTGAAATTAAAATCTATATTTGGCACACATATATACATATATACATATATGTGTGCAAAAGTCCTGAGCCAACCCTAATTTCTTCATATTTTCCAAAGAACCAGACTATCTTGCATTTCTCTCTAGGACTTTCAGCAAGATCTAATAACAGATCTGAGTGTTGAGTTTTTTGTCTAGTTATCTGTTTGGCTCATGAGTTTAATTTGATCGTCACACTCGGCTCCATTACTGAACTTTCAAGAATCCTGGGCAGTTGCATGTTTAGCCCCTGTGGCTCTGCTGCCACCACATCACGCAATGACCTGTAACTTCGCAACTCTTGCCCACAATCGCACCTGCCACCTCAGTCACAAGCACTGTGTGTGTGTGTGTGTGTGTGTGTGTGTGTGTGTGTGTGTGTGTGTGTGTGTATGCGTATGTCTTAGTGGGGGGGACTATTTTTCCTCATGATACCCTGCATGTATCCCTCCACAATGTATGAGCTCAGTCTAAGACCAAACGCTTCTCGAAACTGCAGTAAATTACAGCTCAGTGAGGGAGAATTTAGAGGCATACGTGGCATTTTGGCCCACCACATAAAACTATGCACACCACCCATCTTGTTGGTACCATGATTGTGTATACCAACAAAGTAGTATTTTAAAAAATCGTTATTAAATTATTCAATTAACTGTGAACTTAGCCAATCTAAATAAATCTGCAGCTAAATATTTTAAGGTGTATTGGGGAAATTTAAAAGAGAGGGCATTCTGTGTGTGTGTGTGTGTGTGTGTGTGTGTGTGTGTGTGTGTGTGTGTGTGTGTGTGTGTGTGTGTGTGTGT
>JBBKCR010016943.1:0-28047 GCA_037577295.1 Ladigesia roloffi | reverse complement strand
GTGTGTGTGTGTGTGTGTGTGTGTGTGTGTGTGTGTGTGTGTGTGTGTGTGTGTGTGTGTGTGTGTGTGTGTATGGTAATAGTCTCGTCCTTCATGCTCTTAATTTGGCGCTCTGGCTGGATTTTCAAGGACCACCATCCAGTTCCTTGTTCACACTCTCGGTCTTCGTTATTTTCACACACATTTTTGTCATTGTTAACTTGCGGTCCCCCAATTTCACCCACTGTATCTCTCTTGCTCTCTCTCTCTCCTCTTCTCATTATCTGTCTTGCTCTCTCTCTCTCTTCATCCACTTCTCCACTACTCCAGGGATGATGGGTACACCTGCTTGAGGGGTTTCCTCAGAACACACACAGCCTCTCATCACCACACTCGCTGAGCACCGATCAACAGCCACATTAGCTGCCGTTTATTTATGCGGAACCCAGCTGATGAATATTTATTTAACCGTCTCCAACATCGTACACTCATAATTTAGGTCAATGGTGTAGTGATGCGGCTGGAACAGATTGGTTTCATCCAACATTTAGACCAGATGGAGGGTTTGAGGCTTATTTCTTAGATGAATATCATTGTGCTGTTAAAAGGGGATTTCCACATTTTATGAAAGTTTTTACAGAATTCCATTGGGTCCATTCAGCTGCTGTGGCCACCATCAAGCACCCATTGGTCCGACACCAGTCTAATTCAACCACAAGTTGTATTCACAGTCAGTGACGTCTTCCAGTGAATTTGACCTGTTTGGTAAATTGTTCCCAACCATAATAAAACAAAATGTGATTGGTTGATTCCGTGGCTCTTATATTAAATTAAACAAAACATGGGGCATGGGGCGGGGATTGGGTGGGGGAGGGGTTGCTGTGTGTGTGCAAATCTTGTCCTTTTAGGGGGTGAGGGTATTTGGAAACCCCTGTTGAATTTTGAATTTTGAATTTTTTGTGAAATAATCCACATAATCGATAGAAAAACACGCACCATTCGAAATCCACTCCAACTCAACACATGCAAGTGAAGAGAATGGTCATTGCAGAGACAGGCTGCTGGGATTTCCAGTGGTGTGAATTGATCTATTGGTTAAGTGGAGTGGATTCTTTTGAGTAAGATTCAAGATTGTGAACAGGTGAACTAATTATTTATGGGGGTCCAGACTAATAATTTTGAAATGTGAGGGGGACACGTACCCCTAATGCTGCGAGAAATGCAAAAATGTACCAAGGTATCATTGACAAGTTGTTGGATTACATTTTCATCCCACGGCTAAACAAAGAAGAGAAGAAATTCAAGACTATAAATAATATGTCAGACGCAGCTCTGATAGAAAATCTTTCCGCCAGTTTGACTCCATGGATGTGGTTTTGGGACGACTGGCCATAAAGTGTGGAGAGAAATGAGTCAGAAACTTCGGTACCGGACTGAGATACACTGGAACACCAGAACCTGATGCTACACAGTACCAGCAGAGTACAGTTTAGATACAGAACTGTTCCTGTAGAGCTGTGTAGAGATTACTATAGTGAGTTCAGTTTCGTTTTTTTTAAGTTTCATGTAAATCGGAGTCCTTTCATGCGTGCGGGTCTAGTTCTGCAGGGCCTAGCTGTGTTTAATGCTTTCTAAGCAAACCAGTCTAAATCCCACTAAGCGCTACACACACTTTCCAGTTAGCATAGCACTGTTTTACATGCAGTTTCCTGCTCTGTGTATCTCCCTCTCAAAAAGAAATACATTTGCATGAGCATTACTTGTCACTTGAAAGCGCTAATGAGATAAGCATATGGCTGCGGTCCCTCGTTTCCGTTTGAAGTCTGCAGTCGAACAACGTGGCTGTTCTGAACCGCCCTCTTGAATATCTGCATAAAGACGAAGGCTCTTTATTCTTTTGCTGTTACAACCTTCCACACAGTCGTGTTTCGGGGGGTTCCAGCTCTTCAGTTCAGTTTGAGTTCTCATCACCAGGGTGTGAGTGAGACATAAATCGATTCTGTGTTAATAAACAATATAGGCAGATGGACCAACACTGAGCTTTTCCTTATCATGCAGGGTTTTTAGGCCCTAAGTTTGTCAGAAAGTGCTGATACACTCACAAACACAACTTCATGTCTGCATGTTTATAATCAGAATCAGAAAACTGCAGAATCAGGAAACTGCCTCTGCTATAACTACACAGACAAGAACAATATAAAATATAAAACAAATTCCAAATAAAACTCTCCCGAAAATGCTCAGTATGAAATATACTATACTCAACACACAATAAGTGAAGGTTATAAATATAAATTCTATAGATAAGTAAGTAAATTCCTGCTGAAACCGTTTATCAGTAACACATAGGGGTTTGGAGTTGCCCTCTACTGTAGTGACCTGAGTGATATGAGTACAGAAGTATCACTGAGGCTAAACAGGAGTGGAAAATGCTGTGAAAATCTAATCAGCAGTCGAGGTTTATTAAATAGCAGTGGGACGAGATCTAACGATATTAAAATGTGATTATATCTCTCATCCTAAACAATTTAGAAACACCGTCAGAGAAAAGAGGTAGATACCGTGGCTAACAAGAGCAGTGTGCAGACACCCACAGAACCTCCATAGAACCTACATTGAACCTCCACAAAACTTCCACAGAACCTCTATCAAACCTCCACAGAACCACCACAGAACCTACACAGAACCTTCATCAAACCACCACAGAACTTCCACAGAACCTCTATCAAACCTCCACAGAACCACCACAGAACCTTCATCAAACCACCACAGAACCTCCACAGAACTTCCACAGAACCTTCATCAAACCTCCACAGAACCTTCATCAAACCACCACAGAACTTCCATAGAACCTCTATCAAACCTCCACAGAACCACCACAGAACCTACACAAAACCTTCATCAAACCAACAAAGAACCTTCACAGAACTTCCACAGAACCTCCATCAAACCTCCACACAGCCTCCACAGAACCTTCAAAGAACATTCACAGTGTGACCCAGGGAAATGTGTGGAACTTCGAGTAACTCAAGGACACTTTACAGTACATAATAAAATCGAACACACGGAACTGTGCAACAGAGTATCCAGACATAGCCTGCAGAACAATGAGTTTAACTAACACTGCACCTGAAGCCGCTAACCGTAATAATATGTATTATATTTATAGTGAATGCTGGGAATGGAAGACACTCACTGGATTGGAAACCCAAACACGCACCCAGAAACACACACGACGAGGGAGGGTTAAAGAAAGAGCTTTATTCCAACTGAAGAGACACGAAGAATCAGAAGAAGAAAATGAAAACAGCCCCACACTTATCTGAACTATCGTCAGTCTCAATGTTTTTCTGGCTGCTCTTACTCTCCCTCCTCCCTCAGCTGGAAATTTCTATCTGAGAATTTCTATCTCCTGTGGTGCCTCTGGTAGCTTACAACTTCATTAGATCCGAGGATACGTGATGCTGCGTAGTTATTCGTGTGACTGTTGGCTTGATGTGTAACAGTGGATAAACTATTCAGTGGTGAATGAAGCAGGGAAAATGTTTTAGATCATATGATATAAAGTTAACAAAGCTGCCCATATTTTGATCTTTCTTATGGAAAGTGTGTTTTATGACTGAGGGTAGTTGTTGGGTGCCAGTACCGAAACATCTGATCTCGTTCTGAACACAAGTGAAGGTCCTCACCAGAGCCCATCCAGAGCCCATAACATATCTATGACTCCTACATGCTGAGTGTGTGCGTTTGTGTGTGTTTTTATTACGTTTTATTACTTCCAAAAGGTTGATAGAAATACCAGAAAATATGTCGATGTTGGGGAAATATTGCTGGCCCCCCCAAAATGAGCTGTTTTTCACCACAAATGTAATATTTTAGGAAAAATTTAAGAATAGGGTGGCACGGTGGAACAGGGGTTAGTACTGTTGCCTCACAGTAAAAAGGTCCTGGGTTCGACTGCTGGGTCGGGCGCAGGGTCCTTCTGTCTGGAGTTTGCATGTTCTCCCCGTGACCATGTGGGTTTCCTCCGGGAGCCCTGGTTTCCTCACACCACCAAAAACATGCGTGATTGGGGGATAGGTTGATTGAGCACACTAAATTGCCCCTAGGTGTGAATATGTGTGAGTGTGAGTGTGACTGGCGACTGTGCAGGGTGTACCCACCCTTCTGCTGTAGCAGCAGAGATAGGCTCCAGCCCCCTTCTGACCCCGAGTGCAGGATAAATGGTTAGAAAATAGATGGATGGAAAATAAAGAACAGAAAGACCCCTTTGGTTACTGAGGTATAAAGTGTCTTGACAAATATAGTAATACCAATATTTAGTGTGTGTCCTCCCTTGCACAAGTTTTTGTGTGCTGTAAGCCCAGTGACTGTGTGTGTGTGTGTGTGTGTTTGAGCCAGACCCATTTCACACAGTGATCAGCAGGAAGCCCGGTTTGCCTCAGAGATTTCCACAAACCCGAGAGCTGCACTTCACTTCACTCCCACTCCTGAGACCAGCTCCTGTCATCCAAACCCCCGCCCGACTAGGGATGAGTATCGTTACGGTTTTAATGGTATTACTACTTCTATCGATACCGCTTATCGGTTCAGTACTTTATCGGCACTTTTATCGGTACTTCCATTGTGTTTTTTAATTAAAAAACTAACTGAGAGCAGAATAAAAACACTTTAACCCTAATTCTAACCCGAATATTAAAAAGTTGGACTCACTACAAATGAACTTTTAGGTGACCATCATCACTCCATAAGCGCGAGCCTTCTCGTCTTGTGTTTCTTATTCTTAATCAGTATATTCAAGATGACACCCATTCATTTCACTATCCTAGCTTAGCATATTGCTACAATACAACCTAAACAGAACTGTTCCTTAACATCTAGTCTCTGTACTTTACAAGATACTAATCAGTATATTTATTTATCCTCATATTCCTTATCAGAATCATCATGAATTATGGCCATGGTGTGTGTATGTGTGCATGCGCGAGAGAGAGAGAGAGAGTGAGAGAGAGAGAGAGCCTGTGCGTGTATATGGGAGCGATTTGGAGTGTGTGTGTGTGTGTGCGCAGGAGTCAGAGAGAGAGAGAGAGAGAAAGAGCGAGAGCGAGAGAGAGGAGAAAGAGAGATTCTCTGCATGTATATGGGAGAGATTGGAAGTGTGTGTGCGGAAGACAGAGAGCATGCGAGAGAGAGAGAGGGGGAGAGAGAGAGAGAGCGAGAGAGCGAGACAGAAAGAGAGAGGGGGGGAGCGAGAGACAGCGAGAGAGAGAGCAAGAGAGAGCGAGAGAGCGAGAGCCCTCTCCTCTTGTGTAGGCGTGCCAACTCTTTTTTAATTTTTAAAAAAATTCTCCAATACTGACAGCAGAACCGTTACCGTTAAAACTTATTGATACTTCGGTCTTTTATAACTGGGCACCGGGGCCGAGTAAGAACCGGGTTTGGGTACCCATCCCTACTCCTGACCCCACACATACCACACATCAGACTGATCCCTGCTCAGACCGCTTCCCTCAGCCACATCTGGGATAAGTAGCCCCTGCACAGATTCGGCTGTTTATTTTCCAGTGTTACACTGAGAGTAACTCACAGTTGCCCTGCTTGTTCACACACAGCACACGTCAGATGGAGTTCTAATAGCCTCAGGCTCTCTGAAGCCCAGGCTAATGGCTAGTTCAGTTATCTTGAGGGTCTGAGACAGTTCATTAAACCTCTAGCTCTAAATTCGCTGTGTTTTCTGAGATGTTTGGTCACAAGTTCAGGTCACTGTGGAAAAATAAAGCCCTGTAAGATACATCAGTAATTTCTCACAGATTCATTTATGGTCTCTGAATAATAATAGTTAATATAGTAACAGACTTAGTGGAACAAATCAAATCAAGAGGACTCTTTCTGTGTCTTATAAATCTGGCTATGCAACAATGAGTAGTTTAATCAATCAAAACTTTAATTGCAATTAATTATTTAATTGGTATGTACATGTTTATTTTATCATCAATAACATTTAAATTATTACTCTGAATCTCAGAAGACAATATTCTCATTTGTTTGATAATAAACCATATGCCTCATATTTGCAATGTAAACATTCCAACCCCTGGTTCCATTCATCACAATGAACCTTTTCATGTGTTTTGATAGACCTTGGGTGTTTCTCAGTGTGGGATATGTTGAAGTACAGACTCTCATTCTTATGAGTTGTATGCTTCTTTTTCCACAGAAACTGTTCTATATCTAAACTGTACTGTGATGGAACTGAAGTTGTATCAGGTTTTGATGTTCCTCATCACAGTTTATGGCTGCTCGTCCCAAAACCGGCAGAGAGTTTTTCTGTCAGAGCCGCTTTTGTTATTGTGCTCTTTTATTATTTATAGTCTTGTTTGTGTTTTTATTTTTTTATCTGTATGATGAAAACCAAACCCAGAGAACTTGTTACATTTACCAAATACAAATTTTATTTGTCACATGCATATTCATGCAAGTTCAACACACAGTGAAATGTTTTCTCTGCATTTAACCCATTTACTGAGTGAATCAGGGAGCTACCGCCAATGAGGAACCTGGAGAGCAGTGTGGGGACGATACCTTGCTCAAGGGTACCTCAGTGGTGACGCTAGCAGTTGGGATTTGAACCCCAATCCTCTGATTGCAGGGCCAACGCCCTGACCACTACGCCATAAAATTGTAAGAGTCGTAGAAGACTTCCACTGAAATATAACAGACAAGTTGAGCTTGTACATCATCAGTTTACTCCATTGGTGTTGTTTTTTTTGTGCAGACAGTAAAGAAATAAACCAAGTCTGTGTGTTGTCCTGACAACATTTTGACCAATCAGAAAGCAGTGATGAAGTCATCTTGGCTGCAGCTCTTTTTCAGCCCTGTCGTCGAGCAGCTTGGTTTTGGCTAGGTTTCGTGTTACTTAGTTTTTTTAATGGGAAAACATTTGTTTGGTTCTGTTCAGTCCTTTTGCCAGCAGAAATCATTCACACCCCGAGTACAGCTCCAGTTCAGGGGTCTCACCTAGCTGAGCACAGGTCGAAAACACAGAGCTGTCCTCATGAGTTTTGTTGGGGACATCAGGAGACACTTGTGCGGACTTGAGTATTCCCAGAATGCATTTCATATTTCCCCGAATGCATTTCATACTAAGAAGAAGAAACTGTTTTGTATTCATGTAGCAAACACAAACTCCTACCAGAACGTCCACCACTCACACAGAACGTCCATAGTTTTACCCTTATAACCACCTGAATATATTGCTTTTTCATTCATATCTTAATGTTTAAAAAATTATTTAAAAAACAATTTCATACATACAATATATCCGGAAATATGTTGTTTAATTTTACATAAATGAAAATGCAGTTGTGAGTGCCTATGCAAAAAACAAACCAAAACCATTATCATTAACATGTCTGAACTTTGTGTTGTAAGTAGTTTTAATAGTATAAATAAATAAAACATTTCTTCTTTTTATTATATATTTTTTATTCAACACTATTATTATTATTATTATTATTATTATTATTATTATGTATTTGTTCTTTAATCACTGAACTGTTTCTCTGATAGATAATACAGTCTTTCCACTGTCTTTAAGCCACCTCAGGGTCTTTCCGATGATAGGTTGTGCTCCATTGCGTCACAATAATGTCAGCCAATCAGAGTACAGGTACGAATACAAGGCTTCTCGTGCGCACCGGCCGGCGTTTCAATTTTTTTCTCCACCCGTTCTCCGTAAGGCCCCGCCTCCTGTGGTGGCAGAGCCCCGCCTCCTCACGGCGCCGGCGTTGTAGAATTTTGAATCCCCGCCCCTCTCCACAGAATCAGTCTCAGAGCCCGTCCATCAGTCAAATGCGGATGCTGACAGTTAGCCAATCCTAGCGCTGGAGGGGCGGGGCTTGTTGGAATACGGGTGGGGATTGAAAACAGAGATTCCACCAGTCTGACAATTAGTGACATTTCTGTACGGGCTCTGCTGCGCAGCCGACCTCTACCCAGCAGGTGTGTGTGTGTGTGTGTCCAGGTGTGTGTGCGCGTCTTCATCTCCCGTGAACTCCGTCCGCTTCACTAAGGTGAGTTCACACATTCATTTGATTAAAGATGGTTTGAGAGGAGTGAAATGTCGGGAGCAGTACAGCTGTTTGTAAACTTTGTCTTTGATGGTCTCACGGAAGGTTAAATTCGTGTTTGGAGGTGTGTGTGGAGACTCTGGTGTCATTTTGAAAACAACACCTTTACTTTGTGTGTGATTTTTGTGGTGTTTCTGAGCTAAAACAGCTCGGAAAACTTTATCTCCTATTTAACGGTTCCAACAGCTCCGGCGCGTGCAGCCTGGTGTTGGCGGGAATATTTTTAAGTCATTTTTTTAGTATAAGAAAAAAAAATCTAAATTGATCATGGAGACGATTGCTGCATCTGCTCGTCCTTCATGACTGTTATGAAATATTACAACAAAATGATAAATAAACAAACAAAAAAATCACCTACAGTCCGATTCGTGCGCGTGACGGAGACAGGGACCTGCCTGGGACTGATCTACTCCCATATTTAACATAAGAAAACAAGCCATAAATAGTCCTTATATTCCGTGATTTAACCGTGGAGAAGCGCCTGTCTGTTCTCTTATATTTAACATGTAAAAAAACTCAAAATAATTAACATAAACAGACAAACAAGCAAACCCTGCCTGTAGTACGAGAATGAAGGAGAACCTGGCTGGGAAAGATCTGGTCCTATATCTAGCATATAGAATGAGTCAGTCCTGGAACACTGGGGACAGGTCTCTCCTTTTTGTCTTTATTCCTCGTCTTCCGCTGAGTGAGACATCAGGCTGTTCACGTGCTGCCTTTGCTCCTCTGTGTCCAGTTCTCAGTTCTCTGTGTCCGGTTCTCAGCAGACTTCACAGGAGATGCTCCTCGGAGCTCTGCTGTGGTGAGGACTGCTCCTCTGTCACTCTCCATCCACATGGGTCCTGTCTAGGAGGGCTCCAGCATTCTCTGGTTGGTGGAGTTGGGGTTGTTTGCCCTGTAGTTGTAAAAGCGTGTTTGCTGTGGCTATGTTTCAGCCATGTAAGAGGGAGGGAATGAGAATGTGTGTGTGTGTGGGTGTGAGAGAGAGAGAGATAGAGAGAGTGTAGAGTGAAAGTCTGTGTTTGAGAACACAAAAACACCAATATCATTACGACAGCAAGCGAGAAAATGCTTGAAATGGAAATTCACACATTCCATCTCCCTCTTTCTCTCTCTTCCTCTCTTCCTCTCTCTCTGTCTCTCTCGCTTTCTCTCCTCTCTCTCTTTCTCATAATATGTGATTTATATTATATATTACTTATTATATAAGACAATATATGACTCAGTCTCTCTTTCTCTTTCTGTCTTTTCTCTCTCTCTCTCTGTAAGTCTCCTGAGTGAGCTGGGTTGACCTGTTGACAGTAAGATTTAACTGAGGTGTGTATCAGAGGTGTGTTTAATCGGACTGATCTCATGCCATGGATGTCGTAACACTGAACCCACACTGTAAGCGTGCAAAGCACGACCAGATCTTAAGAGTTGTGTAGAACACACAGCATCTAAAATGAATGGAAAAAGGGTGGGCAATATGGGACAAAATACAACAATATGATACAAGACCTTTCCATGTTGCGCCATTTTCTTTTTTTATGTAATAAATTGGTTGAGAAAGAAGAACCATTGTTTCTGCATTTAAAAGCACCATAAAAACAACTGTTTGTTGATTTTTATTTACTGTTAAACACCGATCTCTTCAAAGGTATGGAACCAGTGTAATATAAAAGTGTTTTTTTAAGTGTTTATTTGCAGTTTCAGGCAGATTGATGTATAAAAACTGCTAAAATGAATTAGGTTGGAATTCTAATCAACTGTATGTCCATAATAAGGTATATTTTCAGAAGATGTGAGGCTATTAACATGACAATAAATATACAAAATTACTGCAAATAATTTATCTTTGAATATCAGACAAATATAATAAAAATATTGTCTATCTAGATTAGATCCCTAGTAAAAATACATACGATCATTTGCTTGACACAGCAGCTGGTAGTAAAAGAAAGAAAGGGATGTTGGGTAATGGGTAGGATAATTGCCTCTAGACCACAAGGTCGTGGGTTTGAATCCTACCATCAGCTCAACACCACTGTGTCCCGGAGCAATACCCTGAACCCCAAGTTGCTCCAGGGAGACTGCCCCCTGTAGTTAGGGAATGGAAGTCGCTTTGGATAAAAGTGCCTGTTAATGCTGTAAATGTGAAACTACCATTAAAGTCCAAATCTAGCGGTACTGGAGTAGAGGCTGAAGTGACAGTCAGGATTATCTGACTACATTGGTGACGTGGATGGGGGAAAAGCTGGTCATATTATGGCATCATGTTTAACTTTAAACCAGGTGCTCAAGAGGATGGGTGGGAACATTTTTCTTAGCATGAGTTTGTGCTCTGGTGAACTGCACAGTAACTGAGCAAAAATCCGGACCACCCACTCTCAGAGCGGCATGACCACGAGGAGCCGCATTGGAATGAAAGATGTGAGGACATTTTCAAGGAAGGCTCTGTGGAAGTGCACTGGAATCACTTTGAGTCTCCTCAGCTGACACAGGAGGAACATCCTCTCTCTTAATGGGATGTGAGGTGTTCTCCTCCCACTTGGGGGCGCTGGGTGGAGCCCAGAGATTTGAAACTCAGCAGCTCTGGAGGTGGCACCATTGATTACCATTTAGTTCACACATTGCCAAACTAACAGTTTGCTTTGATACAACACAGTGGTTTCCCAGCACAATCCTTTTTTTCAACACAGCAGAAATGAGGAATGCCTGAATATGTACATTATGTTTTAATGTTTATAAAAGCAGCACATACAGGTGTGTAGTGAAACACAAGGTCATGAGTAAATTGGAATTTTCAGTATTTTATATGCTAAAAATATTCTGATTCTCTCAAAAAATGACATAGGAGAGCCTTTTGTATTTGCAAGATTCATGATTTTTTTTTGCTTTTTTTTATTAACATTTTTGGCCCCAAGCTGACTGATGAGACACCTAATCCACAGCTGCGGGGGATAATAGTAGTAAGCTTAAATAATTGCGATCTGGCAGTTATATATTAACAGTGACATGCCTAATTTTGGCAGCTTTGTCTCGTGCTTATGTTAGGAGAACTCATCATTATCATTGACAAGACCCCTACAGTGCTGTCATCGGCAAAATCAAATAATGTCCCCAAGCATTGCATACAGTCTTTAGTATGGAGGTGGTAAACGTGAAAAGATGCTCCCCTGTGGAGTACCCATGCTAATCAAGTGTGGTTCTGATAGGAATATCTCTCTTGCCTGTCAGGAACTTGGTGACCCACTTGGCACATCGAGACAAAAGAGCTTAGCGTACAACCGCTACGTGATAGTTGTGTTCGTTGGCAGAACTGAAGTCAACAAAGAAATCTCTGGCATAAACACCCACTGACCAGGTGGACCAGGATTTCATGGAGAACCATGTCAACTGCATTTTCTTCTCAATGATCAGACGTGTAGGCAAACTGCAGGGGATCTAGAAGTGGATTCATGTTGCCATTTCAAAATGAAGCCTAGGTGACTTCATGTATCCTGATGTCACGGCCACTGGGCTGTTCAAAGCTTAACTCTTTGTGGGGATTTGGAATATCATGCAGGTTTCAAAGCAGCTGGCTAGCATACATGTGTCCAGGGAATGGTTTTGTATGCTAAAAACAGTTGCTTGGCTTGAAGCCTATTTGAACCCCATCTGGTGTTGTGGCTTTCCAAGCATTGTGCATAGGAAAGTATGTAAAAGTAGTTTTCAGGGATGAGAGGTGGACAGGTGCTGTGGTAGATTTAAAAGAGGGACATTGATGAACTGGTGTGGGGGGGACATAGCAAGCTGGCTGAAAAAGGCATAACTGGAGGCATCTGGATATGATTGAGAAGTCAGGACAGAAGAAGGGCTTGGTGGTTAGTTAATAACAGAAGGGATGGCCATGTTGTCACCATTCAATCAGAGGGGGGCTGTCCCCCTCACATTTCATGATCACATGAAATTTCATCCCCCCACATTTAACATAAAGAATTAGTTAATCGAGCTCTGTTGAATCTTGAATCTGTGGCAAAAGATTCCACTCAACTAAACCGATAGAAGAACACACAGCACTGGAAATCCCAGCAGCCTGTCTCTGCACTGACCATTCTCTTCACTCGTGTGCGGTGAGTTGGTGGCAAACCCGGAGCGGATTTCTAGTGGTGTGTGTTCACGATTCAAGATTTAACAGGGGTTTCCAAAAACCCCCACCCCCTAAAAGGATGAGACTTTACACGCAGTAACCCCGTCCCCACCCAAATCCCGCTCCCACACGTCCCCCTCACATTAACAATACTTCTGACGCCCCTGAAAGAAGGGATGGTGGGGATTGTTCTAAGGGGCAGATAGGGTCTGATCAGGTGGCTTGCGGGGATAATAGTGGTCAGCTTAAATTATTGTGATTTTCTGAAATTACTGCAATCAGGCAGTCATATATTAAAAGTGACATGCTTTATTTCGTTAGCTTTGTCTCGTGCTCATGTTAGGAGAACTCATCATTGTCATTGACAAGACCGCTACAGTGCTGTCATCGGCAAAATCAGCGAAGCGAGCCAAGCATTGCATGCAGGCTTTAGTACAGAGGGGGTAAACGTGAAAAAATGCATGTGGTCAGGGTTGCATTTGGATGGTTTGGTGTGGCAAATGATGCCTCTGCCTGATTTTCCTGAGATCTAGACAAGCTCCAGTCCTGGGGACGCATTTCACTGCAGAGTGTCATGCATTTCCTTACCAAAACACCTGATATAGTTCAGAACGGGTGTAACCATTAGCCGATGATTTGGATCAGATGTGTAGACGTTAAAAATGAATACTCAAGAATTCCTTTGGAGTTCCTCAGCTCACCACAACAGTGTATCCCTTTAGAGCGCTTTCAGTTACACTTTTGGAAAGGACAGTTCTCTGAACTTACAATAGCCTGAGGGAACACAGTGAAGTAGTCAGAGTGCTTGTATGCTCCTAAGGGTTCCTCTAGTAATCTTGTTGCATGGTGAAGTCCTTTGAGGCATTCAAAATGCCTTCTCTGTGTTCTGTGAGTATTCTGTTCGATGCCAACACTTGACTGGCACTGAGAACTCCTTCACATCTACATACTTCAGATACTACTTATTTTTTTTTAAAACTTCTATTTTCAAAGGAAGGAAGTCAGGTGTCAGCCAGGTGTCTGTCTGACTCTAGTTCACACTATTCTGGCAGCATCTCTGGCAAAGTTAGAGTTTTCTGTTTTTTTACGGTTGCCAGTGTCAAGTTAAATTTAACTTTCAGTGATGGAAGGTTTATGGAGAAGCTGCTGTTTGTGCAGTCAGTTCCTCTGATGTTTTATCTGGAGTTTAAATGAAGAAAGCTATTTGTTTTGAAATTTAAGCTTTTCCAGATAGCCGCCAGCTCGGATGAGCGTCTTGGGTTCACGTACTCAGATTTCCAGCTTTTAATTGAAATTGCAATCTACATATTTGTGCAGTTTGAAAACTTTTGTTTCCATCTGACTGTGAAACAAGACAAGCGGTTTCTCCCGTGTTTCTCCCTCCCCAGACAACTATTGGACCCCTGGTGTAGTTCACTTCGGATAGGGTATTGTTTTCATGTTTGGGGAAAATATGGTGGTGGAAGCATGTGGGAACCGTAAAAACACAGAAAACTCTAACTTTGCCAGAGATGCTGCCAGAATAGTATGAACTAGAGTCAGACAGACACCTGGCTGACATTCTCTTCACCTGGATGTTGGGAGTTGGAGGAAAACAGCAGATTTCCAGCGGTGTGTGTTCTTCTGTCCATTAAGTGTGGATTCTTTCGCGAAGGATTCAAAATTTAACAGGGTTTCCAAACACCCCCACCCCCTATGAGGATGAGATTTGCAGGCAGGCAGCAACCCGACTCCCAACCAAACGCCGCCCCACGGCAAAAACACTGCCCCCACACGTCCCCCTCACATTAAAAATGCTTCCAACGTCGAATGGCATAGTGGCATGTGCTCAACCTAGACACTGAATGTTGCCAGAAAAAAATACACTTTTAGATGTTCTTCGAATTTTCAATCCACCTGAGCTTCTGTGGGACGTGCTGAACAAACTAGTCCAATCTATGGAGGCCCCCCTCACAACTCAACAGACTTAAAGGATCTTCTACTGGTTCAGATCTTTAAGAACTTCAGAGGTATTGTGGAGTCCAGTACTCAATGGTTCAGAGCTTTTTTACTGTTATGGCTGATACCTGCACTGCAGTAAATAATAAAATCAATAGTGTCTTAATATTTTACCAGTATAACTGGCAGAGACTGCACTATACAAATTAACAGATTTATTTTTGCCAAATCTTGAGGATAATGGATTCGCAGCATTTAAGCTCCAGTAAGAGGACCCAGAGCAGCTCTTAGTGTTTTTCCGTCTGCTTGTTTATCCTGCACAGCACTTTGCCAGAAAACACATTTCTGAACGAAATTAATAAACACTTAAATTGGTCGGCGAAAGAGCAGGCGAGTCCCAGTTGTTTTGGCTGTTTGTTATTTCAAGCTGAAGTGACGCCTGCAGACTTTCTGGATTGCCGCTAGTCGGTTACCGCTGAGATGGAAAGGGCCATCCAAATCACTCCTGAGTCGCTTCAGCATTTTAGGGCGCCTTCCAAAAACCAAAGGTCAAGTTACATACAGAAAAAACAGACAAAAAACCATACATTAAGTTAAAACAGCAAAGCAGCAGAATTTAAAGAGAGTATAGTGTTTTGAACAGGTGTGTTTTGAGCTCTGACTTAAATGAGGAAAGGGAATCGATGTTCCTTAAGGCTGAAGGAAGTGAGTTCCAGAGCCAAGGAGTGGAGCGACTGAAAGCTCTGTACCACATGGTGGTGAGATGGGCAGGGGGAACAATTAGATGGTGGTAGATGATGACCTGAGAGAGCGGGAAGGAGTGGCAATATGGAGCAAATCACACAGATAGGGAGGGGCGAGGTTATGGATGGAATGTGAGGAGTAGGATTTTAAAGTCTATCCTTGCTTCTATGGGCAACCAGTGGAGCTGTCTCTTGCTGTCACACACCTGTCTCTCGCTGTCAGTCACGTCTCATTAGCCCGTTATCATTAGGCCGGCTAGATTTGTAAATTAGAGAGCAATGAAGCTATGCCTGACTGGATCCTTTAAATCATGAGCGATTCTCTCAGAGAACAGTACAGCTCGCAGTCTTTCACCGGGCTGAACAGTGACTACCTGCTGTAGAGGATGGTCTGGAGCCTCTCCGAACCCACGGGCATCCGAGCTCAACCAGGTGAAAAGGCAGCTGATGGGCTAATATGGCAGATTTCACCCCCATGCCTGTCAGTTTGCGGTGTCCTTTCCAGATGGATTAAAGTAAAGCACTGTACAGCGAGGTGATTGGGCTTTATTTTCTTTAGCCGAGCCAAAGCTGTTAAAACAGTATACATCATCATTAGCTGCGGGGCACATGGTCTCAGGGCGGAGGGTGTGTGTTTGTATGTGTGCGTGATCATAAATAAGGTCCATGGCATGTTTTTTTTATTATGAGTTTGTATAGTCTGTCCTCTAGAATGATAATACTGGAACCCCTGTGCTCAGGCTTTGGCCCGAGTCCAGCCACTCATAGTTTACGCCCTGCTCTGTCCTCACTGTCCGCCTGGACTAACTCCCAACCGTGGCACGTTGCTGGCCCTTCAGACAGCTGGGCTTTTCTTCCCTCGCCATATATGCTTCACAGACCCTTCCGTTATTGGTCACCAGGTTGGCGAGAAGCACATTAAGGCACAGCTATCTGTGTTTCTCGGCTTGAACACTCTCAATTAAGCTCACCAGCTACTATCTTAAAATTAAAGCTGCCAGAAAGCTTCTAGAGGAACCCAGTTTGGTTTCCAATAGCAGCGGTTCTCCAATCAGCCCTCAGGTTCCCGCAGATGGTCCACATTTCTCTTGCTGCCACTGAGGTGCTATCTTCAGTACTTTCAATTAGAGAACATATTTGTACCATATTTCTTTGCAGTTGGGAATTATGTTGTGTTTACTGTTGTTTGTGACTTCAGGCTTTTAATGTTATGTTTTCTTTTTCAAATCATTAAGCTCTGAAGGAGTACAAATTTGCCCATTTTCTGTGCGAAAGTGAACTTTAAATTCGTTTTAGGTTCACGGTCGTACCTTGAGGACTTTGTTGTACCTTTGAACTAACATTGCTTGTGCCTCTGGGAAATAAAATGACTTGAATGGCCTTTAAAACAAAATAAACACATACATTGGTATGGTATTAAATTTGCTGGTTTGGTGCTGTCTCAGGAATACAAACGAGACATCTGGGCTGTGTGTGTAGTGTTAATGCAAGGTTAGAGAAACAGGCCAATTATATTTCGTCAGTCAGGTGCTCCTAACTTTAAGTCTGTGAAAAAAAGTGCACAGGGAAAACGCTTCTGCATTTTAATATACAGTCATTCTTCATTTAACTGCTAACTGGGAAAACATAAAATGTGGCCTGTGTAAAGCCTTGTAATGGTGAATTCAACATGTTTTTACCAGCAAATTAAGACATTGTATATTAAAATCTGAAGAAGACTGTCAAATGTAATTGTTTTCTGTGATGGATGTGTACTTATTTTACTTAGAGAATCAACAAAACATGGCATCAGACGGGTGGTGTTTAAACCTTTACTAGATGTTGAAAATAAATCTTTCTGTGGGTCAGAAAGCCCAGTTAAAATTTTAGGGCACCCTACAAACCTCTTTTAGTATATACACTGATTCGGATGCATCACACAGATACTTATTTGAATCCCAATGTTCAGTCACAGGAACAGGAATGTCTTTCTTTTAAATGACAAAAAAAATCTCTAAAACATAATTGGTTTAACAAAACTGAGCCTTGGCTGACATTCGTTATGTCACTAATTAATGAATAAACTCTTACAATCCGATGTCTTTGCTTTCCGTTCCCTTTAAATCCTTGTGAAAACAGTCCTAGGACTGGATGTTCAGCATGACAACCATCACACTCCTTTTTTATCATGGTTGTTTTTCTGCTTAATGGTCTTTTATTCATCCACAGTTAATGGTCTGCTTGTGTTTGGAATTCATTCATATTCAGTCCGTTTAACAGCTCCATCATTTGATAGAGCCGAGAGTGTTTGAACAGCGGCGTGCTTGTGGAAACAGCGATAGCGAATCATTGGGCCACGGCTCCAGTGGCAGAAACTGAAATGGCCCTGTTAATTGGCAGGCTAATTATTTTCTCCTCTGCCTCTCAAATGAGACAATACTCATGCATCTGATAGCGTGGGCTTATTGAATTTGCCTCCTCTCTCCTGCACAGGGACTAAAAGGACAGGATTTGATGCATCTATTGAATGAAATCGCAATGAGGTCGTCCTGTCATTGGGCGGTTTTGTTTTTTTGGGTTTTCATGAAGCCGTTTGGGATCTCAGAGACGGTTTGCGGCAGAACAGCCCACGGCGTGCCTCTCGCTGTCATTTCATCCATTTCATTGACCTTTGCTAGTTGTCGTCTTCTCTCGGGTCATTGTCACGCCTTTGCTATGTTCCCTCAAAGCTGCGGGCGAAAATGTGTCCGAGGGCAGACAGGTAATGCTAATCAGGCCTTTAGCGGGGAATTTATATATGTGTGTGCGGTGTGTGTGCGGTGTGTGTGTGCGTGTGTGTGTGCGTGCACATTTGGCAGCGTATTAAAGCAGCGTCTCACTGAGGAGTAGAAGGTTGAGGCAGTGATTCTGACATAATCCCCCTCTGAGCCAGACACCTCTTTCTATTCTCTGTCTCACAGTCACCCTTCATTAAGTGTTCCACTGACAAATATAATCCCTATATAATCCAAGTGTATGTGCTATTATAATCATTTCAAATGTTCAGGTTGGTTGAGAAAGCAAGCAGAACAGGTTAAGTAAAACCGGAACCAATTTGTGTGCATTTTAAAATGAATTATTATTAGAAATCAGAAATCTTTATCCATCCCAGACGAAATTGCTTATAATGCAACTGCACAGACACACAGAGGCAAGAAGAGTGCACAATATAAAGTTAAGATAAAAAACAAATGATAAAAACTCGGTACAAAATACTCTATGCTATAGACACAAAATTCTGGCGTCAGTAAGAGAGGTGGAGATGAATTACTGCTAAGTAACTGAAATTCAATCATTTAAAAGGTATGAGCTTTGGATCAAGATTCATTTAGTTAAAATGTATCAGATGGTTACATTAGGTTTATTTAAAAATGTATGAAAAGTACAAAATCTGCCAATGTTTATTCAAATCACATCAGATTTATAGGTATTATTAAAGAAATCTCATTCTTATTTCTTTCATTTACATGTGACTGACAAATACGCAGCATATACATTTTATCGGCCTGTTTCTGTTAAATCTCAGTGATTCAAATGGATGGAAATTTTACATGCAGTTGAAAAACATAAATTCTTGGAACTGGTCCATATACTTCTGTGAGTGTACTAGTTAACTTAAATAGTGAAAATTAAGGACTGTAAGCGTGTTTACATCTAAATTTGATCCTAAAACATTTTTATTCCCCTACTTTTAACTCAATTTGAGAGCCTGTTTAACTGTCCAACTACAATTTTTTTTTTTTCTCTATTTTGGAAAAAAAAAATTATTTCCATTTCCTGTCTCAAGCTTCTACTTTGTTTCTACTTTGTGTTTGTGATTTTGTTTTATAGTCTCAAGTGTTCACTCGGAACTGTGATTGTTTATACTGGGGCGCCATCTGTGTTTGTTTGTGTTTTTTTTGTTCTTATATGTAGATTATTTAGAGAGTTTTTTTTGGTGGACTGTGTTTGTTTCAAATGTGCTTTAGAAATAAACTTGAACTACAACAAGAATGTGGACTAGAGTGAAAGGCTACGATCACAGAGGAGGTTGAACCAAACCAGCATTAACATTAAAACCAGCCGCCTAATATATTGTGCTGCCAAAACAGCGTTGATATGTTGATGGAAGGATTCCACAAGAACCCTGAAGGTGCTGTGGTGTCTTCATCAAGATGTTTCCAGCAGGTCCTTTAAGTTCTGTGAGGTTTATCAGACTAGCTAGTTCCGTAGTTGTTTGATTAGATTGTGATGTAGGAAATTTGGAGGCCAAGTCAGCGCCATGAACTCTTTGTCATGGTCTTAAAATATTATGACTCATTATCACGCTGTAGGAGGACACTGCTTGTAGTCTCATCAAGTCAAGTAGGTTTATTTTCACTACAGCCACACACACTTGAAATGGAACAGTCTGGAATATGGTTCAACACTAACAACAAAACCAGAAACAAGGTTCAAGATCCAAGATTCTTTATTTCTAGAGGGAAGAACGCTTGCCTTTGGGTTCATGGGTTCGAACCCTGCCTTCAGGGTACCACCGCTGGGTCCTTGCAAATCTTATCTTATCTTATCTTCTTATCTTATTTTATATGATCTTATCTTATCTTATCTTCTTATCTTATCTTATATAATGTTATCTTATCTTCTTATCTTATTTTATATTATCTTATCTTATCTTATCTTCTTATCTTATCTTATATAATGTTATCTTATCTTCTTATCTTCTTATCTTATCTTATCGTATCTTCTTATCTTATCTTAGCTAGGGAATGGAAGTCGCTTTGGATAAAATCGATCACACTCCTCCAGCTTGCCTTCTTCCGCAGTGACATATCTTTGATCACGTTTGTTAGGTACTTACTATAGCGGCACAATATGGAGAAAACTTTAGTATTGTGACTATACTTCTATATATTGTGATATTTTCAGTTTCAAGACTGTATATCCAATTTAATAGGTAGCACTGTAACGAGATCATCAGTGGGGGGTTTACTGTTAAACTGTTGTTCATCGCTTGGAATATACACACAATGCTGCTCTCGTTGGATGTCGTTCCTTAAATTTGAAGACTGTGAAAATAATATAATTAAATGATTCAGTGTAATAAATGAAATCTGATGACACTGTTTTGTGTCATCATGGAACACAATCCAAGTGGAAATAAACGCTTTTTAAATGGAAACCATCCTGTTTTGTTGCCATATTTGACCATATTTCTCCATAATTATATTTGTAACTGCCATTTGACTATTATGATTCCCCAGGATTACACCTCTCTCTCTCTCTCTCTCTCTCTCTCTCTCTCTCATTTAATTCATTTAAAACAGAATTTACACGTGGAGTCTGGAATTATACACGTGGAGTCTGTAAAAGTGTGAAAAACCAAATAAAAAATGTTGTTTATATTCAAGAACAAAACTTATCAGATTGAATTTATACTGTATATTCAAAACAACCAATTTGGAAGAAGTTGGAATATTCTGGGATCTTAACAGGCTTTCCGTGAGTCTCAGGCTTATCAGGCCAGAAACTGTCCTGTCAATCACGCCAATTTCATGCACGAGGAAGTGATTTGTTGCTCTGGAGACTAGCTGCTTGTTTATTTGGTGGAGCTGTCACTCGGTTTTAAAGTTTTCTGTCCCAAATGAATCAATAATAATGACCTTTGACTTTTAAAATGGAGCTTTTCTGATCTGACGTAATGTTTTGTGTCATAAAGTCATTAATCAAAACAAAAGCAACCCCCCCACCCATCCTCCTTTTCGCCCCAACACCTCGGCAGCTCTAAAAGGTCCCTGCGCCGGTAAACACCAACAAGAGGATGTGTGTGAACTGTGTCAATATTGAAATAACTCACTGGAACATCATAACCAACGCAGTATCTGGTTCTCATCAGGTCTTTTTATTTGGCCTGCAGCAATGCACTTACATAAACAGTTGGGGAGGGGGAGGGTTCACACCCGCTCTCGCAAATTGTTTGGAAAAATGAGAAAGTGACATATTGTTCAAGGAGGATGACCAAATCCAAAGCAGTTTTATCCCCCAGTTTTAGCCTCTCATAAAGGACTATTTACCAGAGAAGGGGTTTGGGAGCAGGTATTCATGCCCCAGCTGCCCTTAACCCTGACCCCAACCAGGACTTTTCACATCCTTGTTGGTTGCATTTGCACAAATAACTGGATTATGTAACTCTTTTGTTCTCGCTCCCGCTGAGGAGAAACAGTCAGCCGTGTTTGTTTTAAGCACCTTTTTTATTTAAGTAAACAGTCAATTTTTTTTCTGAGCAGCCTGCCGCAGAGTGACTTGTGGTCGTCTCTGTAATGTGCAGTGAAAAGTCTGACCTCAGCCTGGTCTGGAGCAGGTCTTTTCATTTCCAAAAACATGAAATTATTCCTCTTTTGGGTCTATCTCAGGGTCACTGAGGAAGGGGAGAAGATTTTATTTATCTTTTTAGAGTGCAGCATTCTTCCAGTTAATTTAAATTTATTGTCCATTATTCCTTCAAGGAGTTATTTGGCAGTTGCTGCCAATCAGGACAGACATGTTTGACATCTGAATTGGGGTTGCCAGATTCCAGAAGAGGACTCCTTTCTTTGGAAGGAGTGTTCACCACTCATCCAGTATCGATCTACTATACTTTCTTACACTCATGTAACCCTAACCTCTTGCTAATCGTTTTGGGAATTTTCCTTTATATTCCCAAATGAACATTTAGAGTAATTATACAATGATATTATTAAAAAATTTACATTTATTATAGCACTTGCTGCTTAACTGTAGTAAAACAACATAATCAGCAGCAGCTTAAACAGTCCGCAGCTCATAATTCATTATATTTTAGAGGATAAGGCTGCACTCATGGAAATATTTTTCCCATTTCCAAGGATTTATGTATTTAAATTGCAAATTTCCATCCATTTGAATTACTTATATTTAACAGAAGCAGGCCAATAAACTTTGTCAGTCACCTGTGAATGAAACAATTAATAATCAGATATATGTAATAATACCAATTAATTTGAATTTGAATAAACAATGGCAGATTTATCTTTGTTTAAATAAACCTGATGTAAACAATCTCACAAATTTGAACTAAATGAATCATATTTAAATTAGTTTTAACTGTTTGTGTTCACAGTTAATAGCTTTATGCTAATTTTAAGGAATTTTAAAAAATTTTAGTTATTTAAATAAATCAAATAGATGCTAATACCTAAAAAGAAACTATGCCATGATTAAAGTGTGATGTGATCTGTAACAGTATGGAGTTTGTTACACTGGAGTACCAATGTTGCTGCTCACACTCCTTCATTTGTATCTAAATCATCACAGTCACTCCTCAAGCTGAGTGGTGTTCAGTAATCTCTTACTTTGCAGCATGCTAAGTTCTTTAAATTGTATTATTTCTCTGTTTGAACTGTTTGTATAATGAGAACTTTCTGCACTTCAGCATTTTACATTATATTTGCTCTTTTTTTTTTTTACTCATTCCTTTTATGGGCTCAAACAGATGAGGAAAAGATTCACAATCAGTCTCAGTGTACCTTGTGGTTTGGATTTCTGAGGTTGTTCAGACTGGCTAGTCAGTGGCTCAGCAGTGTTTCCCCCACCATTAAACATGTGTGGGCGTTTTGTGTGGTTTCCTCTGGGCTTTGGGTGCTGGTCAAATGGAGACTATCCTGGGAAAATCTGTCTGAAGCACCGTCTGTAGGTAATTGGACAGTGACAGTGTTAGCTTTGTTATCTAGCAGATATGATGTTCCAACAGAGGTGGAAAGTGATCTTTAATAGCAAACTGTATTCGGCATAGTCTGTAAACCTTGTGTTCCATGAGCCAGTCCAGTATTTCCTGCAGCAGCCGAGGACCGGACTGGTCATCAGTGCTGAGTGATAGATGTCTGCCAAAGGTCTGTTATTATGCTAATAGGCCAGCAGATACAAAAGCTGAAGATTCATTTGGCGAGGCTGTAGGTAAATTAGATGAAACGCTGTTTTAGTTTCAGAGCTGTGCACTTGTTTGCTTCCTGGACTGGGTTTGCTTGATTGCTCTGGGCCTGTCTTGCACTGTGCTTTTAATCCTGCTTATGTAAATTTCATCCGTGTCTCCTTTATCTGTAACCTATCTACTGGGGCCCAGAGGAATTCTCCTAAAGATTATTCTGTTTCCTTCCTGCTGTTGGTGGGTCTGGTCCCAAATCTTTGTAAAACCATTTTGGGACAGTGAAGTGAAATGAATTCAATAAACCTTTTCCCGGTCAGGAGGAAATAAAGGTGGCAAGACATGTGATTGCTTTGTGTGTTTTTTTCTGCTTTAGCTGTTGAGCAGAACAAACGAATAAACAAACAAAAACATGTTTAGTTAAACCAAGTATAAACCTGCCCTAAAAAGAGAGCAACACAAATACAGTTCCTTACATAACGCCCTAACTAACACAAAACCAGGAGAAAAAACATGGCATCGCCTGCCAACTAACCACGGGCAAGTAAGAGTGATTTACTATCGGCAAGTTCTGTAGTCTATTTACAGGATGTATATGCACAATGAAATAGGACAAAAGGGACAAGACACAACCAGGAAGAAGGTCATACACAAAGACTTCGGCACACGTGTCAGAGCTTCACAAGACAAAGCCAAGCCACGGTCTGTGACCGGGATTTCATACCCATCCGAGTTATAGATAATTAGGCAGAAACTGGGCGTATACAGAAATAAATACACAATATACTGCAGAAAAAGGGAACAGATGTGATTTACATGTGTCTGTTTTAGGGACAGTAACAAACACATCTGTTTAATGAATGCAGGGACTTCAGATTGTTGATGCATAAAACCACATAAACATCATGAGTGAACCTCTGGGAGACTGCGATCAGTTACATCACATGCTTTTCTGAGCATATTTCCATTAAAATGTTCTGACTTCTGGCATCTAGAACGTCTACTGAATAAGATAAAGCAATAATAACAACACAACTTCAATATTACATACTGCGCTGTATTATTATTAAGCATCTTTACCGTTCTCGGTTAAACAGAGGCGTTTACTCCAAGGGGGACCTGTCTTGGTCTGCTGAAGCATGAAGATTGCACTTCAATGGAAGTTAGGGGAGAACCTGAACTTAATAATTTAGTAAATGTCTGTCTTTCCCAATTCCTTTGTTTGTGTATTCAATCGAAGTACATTCAGAGTAATTATACAATGATATTATTACCTAAAATTTGCATTTATTATAGCATTTGCTGCTTAGCTGTAGTAAAACAACATAATCAGCAGCAACATAAACAGTCCTCAGCTCATAAGTCGTTATATTTTAGAGGATAAGGCTGCACTCATGGAAATATTTTGCCCATTTCCAAGGATTTATGTATTTAAAAAGCAAATTTCCATCCATTTGAATTACTTATATTTAACAGAAGCAGGCCAATAAACTTTGTTTATTTACCAAGAACGGTAAAGAAACCCGCATGCTTAATAATAAGACCGTATGTAATATTGAAGTTGTGTTGTTATTATTGCTTTATCTTATTCAGTAGATGTTCTAGATGCCAGAAGTCAATGGAAGTTAGGGGAGAAACTGAACTTAATAATTTAATAAATGTCCGTCTTTCCCAATTCCTTTGTTTGTGTATTCAATCGAAGTGTTTTGTGGATGCTCTGCTATGCCACCATTTTGATCCTCTGATCTTGGCTACTTTGGGAAGCACCATCCTAAAGAGCGCAAGGCAGATTCATCCATTAACTGCTCACATCTTCAGTTCGTATTTATGTATCGGGTTTCAGGCGAAGTCCCCGTGTCTTTAGCCTAATTGCTAGTGCTGTCAGCGCATTTCAGCAGCTGTTACTTTTGACTAAACAAACGGAAGACTTTAAAAATAACCGAGACGGCAGATGACCCCGCGTCCTCCGTGGTTGATTACAAGCTCATAACAGACGGTGATATTTCCAGATGTAATTAACGAACGATAAATCATATTTGGTGGCACTGAGAGAGAGAGAGCAGACAGAGACGTCTGAATCATAACCCGCAGCCCTGGCTTCTGCCTTACTTCAGCGTCGAGGGACGTCTGCTGCTGCTCGCACAGATCCGATTTGTCTGGCTTTATCTGCAGCTCAATGTTTCATGTCAATATCAAGACAAGAATCCAGTCCGTTTTTTAAAGAATTATCTCTTCTAGAAGCCTAACTCAGACCTAACCCTAACCCGAGAGTCTGTGGGAAGTATGACTAGGGACTTTACTATTGATTGCATAAGTAATCAAGTAAGAACTTGAGCAATAGATATTAATAAAAAAAAAGAATATCAGACAATAGATAACCAATCAAATATATCCAAAGATTTTTCAAAGATGAGTTAATAATGACATTAATAGTTATGATGAATTACAGGAATGTACAGTTTCTTTCTTTACCCTTCTGAATCAAACAGGCTGTTTTAAATGCAAAGGATCTCTGTTCGGAGTCTCGTTCAAATAGCAGACCTGAGTGAAACTCTTCTTATAGCTTCCTAGTAAATGGGCGGAGCTAAACTCATGTGTGTGAATATGAATGTATACCTATATGTGACAATTATAATATCACACGTTAAAACAAGTTTTAGTTAAAGTTAAAAGTTTGCCTTTTGTGCTTGGGTGTGCACATCACGCAGTGCTATAAGTGCCGGTTATGTATTAAAGTTTGATGAATACAGAAATGTACAATTCAGTATAATTCAATTGCATTTTGCTATTGTTTTGTTTTGCTGTGAATTCTGCCCAATATTCACAGTTTGCTGTATTATGTACAGTTTGTTTGGATAAAAATTAACTATTACGTATGGATTACTGCTACATTAATACAAATTGTTCAAGATAAAATGATATGTAATGTTTATGTGAAGCTGAAGTGATTTGTGAACAGCAGAAACCACAGAAAATGTCGACTAATGTGGGCTTGATGGATTTTGTGAAGTGGATGAATTATTATACCGGCAAACCTAATGGAATAATATCCATAAAATGTGAGTTGGGCACATTTAGCTTTTGTCAGTGTAAATGTAACTTTTCAGTACATTCTACACAAACCTAGCTAGTGTGGATGTACAAGATAACTAAATAAATACAAAGAAATAAAACAAATGACTGAATACATTTGTCTCTGATCACTTTATATCTACACTGCAGTCCAGGAACAAAATGGAAACAATCTGTGCTGAACGATCTCCAGGCAAAAAGAGATTGGCCCAATTAATTAACACTCTTCCACCTCATGGCCTGTTGTTTCCAGATTACTGTAAGGAACCTGAAAATAATCATCACATTTACAGGATCCAGCGGTGCCCAAATAACCCGATCGATTGGTAGAATTGACTGGAGCTTGGTAGCGATCTTGCCGAGTGCTGAATCAGTAGCCAGGTCCCTCGAAGTCGGGCTGGAGCCAAAAAAATAAACAGAGCTCTGCTGCTGAGTCGGAGAGCGGGAGACGTTCTCGGCTGCTGCTGTGGAACAGCTGGGAGTGGATTTAACAGCTCCTCCTGTGGTTAAGCCCAAGATTTCCAGCGGAGGGACTGGATCTCCTGGGGGAGCTCTCTGGCTGGCGCCGCTCCGTCACGATCGCTCTGCTGAGTTTCAGTCTCTCAGTGCTCTGGAGACTCTGGGTTAGGTAACAGATTATCACTGACCTGGTGATCAACCATGCTGGGAAAGGACAGTGGTCAAGAAACTAGACTGCCCTGATTTAATGTGACATTTGATTTCCCCAGGAGCCTGTTTTGACATTTGAGTGTGTGTTTGTGTAGAAACAGTTATAATCCATTACTGACAGACCATTTTCCGACCTTTCTTTACCCTTCTGAATCAAACAGATGACCTCTGTTCGGATTGGCCGTGCCTCGTTCAAAAATCAGACCAGAGTGAAACACCTGTTGTATCCTCACAGCAAATGGGTGGAGCTAATATTATGTAATTGTGACAATTATTGTATCCCACGTAGGTATAAGATTCTGACGGTATGGTAACCTTGGATAAAACTATCACGATATCACGGTATTGTAATTTCTGCTCTACAATGTTGTATTTAAATGTCTGGGTAAAAAAACTACTCTTTTTTCACAACTGAACACAGTATATTTTATTTTAGGAAATATATAGAACATTTGTAACATTGAACATCAGGCTAAATAATGAAAATAAATAACTGAATCTTCTTAATTAAATTAAATTGCAGTCACTTGTGTGAGCCTAAACCTGCAGCTCAACAATAATCAAAATAAAGAAGCAAATAAAATTTTCAAAAAGAAATCCTTCCTTTGACGACACAAAAAATGCACATATCGTAGGAATGATATAACTTTTTTTGCGGTTTTGAAACCGTGACTTTTTTAAACCGCGGTAAACCTTGAAACCGGTTATTGTCCCATGTCTAATCGCATGTTAATGCAAATTTTATTTCAATCCATTTATGTCTTTTTGTGCTTGGGTGCGCAAATCACTCAGTGCTAAATGTGCCGGTTATGTAATTAAGTTTGTTGATTACTGGAATTTACAATTCAGAATGATTAAATTGTATTTTGCTATTGTTGTATTTTTCTGTGTATTCTGCCCACTTTCACAGTTTGCTGTATAGTTTACAGTAAGTTTGGGTAGAGGCAAATGTCACAGCTGGATTTCTGCAACATTGTACACAAACTGTACAAGATAAAATTATATGAATTTTTTGTGAAGCTGAATTGATTTTGGAACAGCAGAAACAGGAGAAAACTGAGAAGTAGACTCATGTGGGCTTGATGGAGTTTGTGAAGTGGATGAATTAGTATACCGGCAAAACTAATGGAATAAAATCCATAAAATACAGTTGTTTACATTTATTTTCATTCATTTTCATTCATTTTTTGCCAGTGTAAATGTAACTTTTCTGTACATTCTACACAAACTTCTGAAATCTTTTCATGTGTAAATTTTAGCACTATCTTTCCAGAGTGATGTATATCCAGATATTCATTTCTTCTCATTTCCAAAAATATTTTTTTACTTTAAAGCATAATTTTAAAGGAAATGATAAAATTTCGAAATAATAAAACACACCTCTTGTTTGCTGTTAAACAAAATGGCAATAATGAGCTCTGAGGAACTTCTAGTAGTGTTTCAGCATCCAGCTGGTCTCCCTGTGAGAGG
>JBBKCR010016935.1:0-12313 GCA_037577295.1 Ladigesia roloffi | reverse complement strand
CATTTATCTCTTTCACTTAAATATTATTTATTTGTATTTAAATAAATATTTAACATAGGTTGCACATTCAACATTTGTATGTAGCCTATTTCCTTTTACTGATTTTGCACATAGTTTTCTAGTTGGCATTTTTATCTTTTTTATGGAAGAATTTGTATTTTCCTTAATTTTGCATAGGCCTGTTTATTCTAGGCTATGCCCTAATTTGCACTTCCTTTTGAAAAACGATTCAAGCAGTTCAGCTGACTCACTGCTCTCAATTTGTCAATAGTGACTCAAGTGACTCGCAGAGCTGGATCAGTTTACTGAGTGACTCAGAGGGAGTCAGATCCCAAAAAGGATCCGAGTATCCCAGCTCTAGTCCTAATGTTTATGGGCCAGCTGGTGGTCTAGTTGTTAGGTCATGATTTTGAATCCCAGCATTGCTACCTCATCACTGAGGTACGTACCTTTAGCTTTACTATAGTAATTAGCATTCAGTACAAAACCAATGTCTTACTTTTTCCCCCTTAAAATTATTTTTCACTGTGCACTGTTCTTAATTTTAACTGTGCAATTTTTCTCTTAATTCTTCTTTATTTCCTCTATAGAAAATTAAGGAAAATTAAAAGATACACTGCACAAATTAAGGCTAATTAAGGAGTAAAACTACTGAATGTTCCTCTTACTTTAAAAAAATGTGCTCCTTAAATAATAGAATTCACGCCTGAAATCTCATTTTAAGGAAAAATTACCGGTTTGCTTTCACAAATTCATGGCCGCTTAATACAAACTAAGGGGTTTTGTGTATTTTCAGCAGTAAATAAAGTGAGTTCAGCACATTTGTAGTTCGTTGTGTTTCCTAGTGACTACCTTTAGTAAACTTGGTGCTTTAGTGACAGAATCTGGACGGGCTTCAGCACTGGAGACTCTTTTTGCTTTTGAGTTGTGAATAAACGTCACGGGTAACTAGCCAGAGCTACAGTTTCAGTCTCAGGAAGGCGATGTTGGACACTCCTGCCCCTTTTCTGCTATGAAAACAAGATTGTTTATCTGAGGAGGAGCTGAACTGATCCTCCTTTTATTCGTCGCTTCCCTTTATTGCCACAGAACCAATTAGCATTCAGCGGCTGTCGTCCTAAAGTGAATCTCTGGAATGTTTTAGCATATCTATGGAGGGAAAATGTTTCTTTTGTGGGCCACCGTCTGCCAGGATGGTGCCGTTTGGGGTCACGACCTGCCACAGATTGCTGTTTTTTATTTCTCGACACAATATAGCGATGCATCCTGCGCTCTTGAGGAAAAGTCACGGACGTCTTTGCCGTGTCCCAGCTGTTTAACCACCAACCGATTTCTTCAGACTCAGAAACCAAGATCACAAACCTGAAGCAACTGCAAATTCAATTCAAGTTCAGTAAAATGACTTTTTGTATTAGTTGTCTATAACAGGAAATTTATTTCTACAGGGGCTACATGAAAAATATGAACTGTGTTGGACGGGCCGAACCGACAATAACCATGATTCTGCCGTAATTTTCTCCCTTTTTACTGGGAGTAAATTTTATATTTTAATAAGCTTCTACTGATAGTCAGAAGTATAAGAAAATAATTAGAAAATATTTATGTAAATGTATTCATTTGGTCAAAGAGGAAAATAACCCTATAAATGTAATTTTTTAATTTAGATTCAGATTTGTTAAAGACCGACATGTCAGCAAACAACACTCAGTGTGAGCCGGAACTGTCAATCACAAACATCAGAATAAAAAAGAATAAACATTTTTAGCGTTTATTTGTCAGTTTTAATGGATAATATTGACGCTTAAAATACGATGCCCTACTCTCTATTTTGTTGCTTTACAACCTGGACTACTCTCCGGAGACCATCCCTCTGCGGGTTTTCCCCCTCCCAGTTGTTGGCAGAGACTATTCAGAAAATTCTCTGGGTTCATAGATCTTGTGTTTTTTCTGTTTGTTTGTAGAATCTAAAACAAAAGAAATGTGTTCGTTTTTGTTCCTTATTTTTATTTGAATGTGATTTTAACCCACTAGTGGTGGTTTTTATTATTACCAGTTTTTAAACTACAGTAACTTTGGTTCTACATGACACAGGACCTTCCATTGAAGGAGCTTTATTAGCACATTATGAAAGTTTAACATTTGTTGCTCTTCGAGTGCAATGCCGTTCTGCTCAGGTTCTAAGAGCCCCGTCTGATCGTAAGGGAAACTGAAGAAAGTTCAGGGAGTTTTGAGTTTCTGAACGGAGATTTCCTGCAAAACTTCGTGACCCCCGGTTACAAGACACAGAAGATGTTCTAGATGGCGCTTCTGAAGGTGCGGAACCATCTTCATGCCGCAGTCTGTTACTGTTACACCATCACACCAGCTGACACGGAAACACCCTGGAGCATTAAGAGGCCAAGAAACCAAAAAACTCGACTTGAAGCTCAGATCCACTGGTGGAATGGAGAAGACCTGCAGATCCAGGAGAAACATTAGACAGTTCTATAAAAAGGTAAATTGTGTGCTTGCTTTGATCACATACATTTCTAAACACCAGTAAACATGGCGTGCAAACAACAGTCATGGAAATTACACGATTAACTACAACCTTTCAAACGTTCTTTTAAAAAATTAAAAATATGGAATTTTATTTTTCGAATTTTCTTTTAAAAACAAGTCAGGAAAAAAGATTTAGTTTTGAAATAAAGCAAAATAACTTTGTGGTCTAAATACAGACCACTGAACACCTAGAGCCTTGAGAACACAGAACCTTAGGAATGTAGGAAATAGGGAACATAATACACTGTCAACATACAACATTGAGACTGGAGAACCTCAGGAACATAAGACTTTGGTAATGGAGAACCTTAGAAATCATTACAGAGTTGTACAAAGAACCTTCAGATTGCAAGAGAGGAATCTGAGCGATGGGAAGAACTGAACTTTACAAATGTAAGACTTTGGTAATGGAGAACCTTAGAAACGTGTAAAACAGTGGAAACAGAGACTTGTAAAGCACAGAACATAAAATAAAGTAAAATTAACCTCAAATAACCAAATAAAAGAAAGAACATCAATACCATAAGATAAAGATATAAGATAACTAAGATAAATACAAAATAAAGGAAAAAAGCACTAAGAATATAAAGCACTGGAAAGATAGAACCTCAGGAACATTGGGAACTCAGAACCTGAGAAGAAATTCTGGACTACAGAGTGTTGGTCAGTTCAGACTCCAGCTGTTTCCAAAGTGGCCAATGGGTGTGTTCTCTGTAGCATGTTGCCACTATGCTGGAAACGCTTTTCATCATTTCTTGCTAAAGGCCATTTATTAATAATGGCGGGTCCTCGAGCAGAATCGGATCAGACAGGGTTTATAATTATTAGTTCTGGCAACAGTGTTGCTAACATTTATTTGCATAATCCTCTTGTTTCGGTTCAGGGATGAGGATCTTCCTGCATTAACAAACAAACAAACAAACAAACAAACAATCAAACAAACACCAGCATGTCTGAGGCTGGTTTCCCGAGGAGGACACTTTTATAAGTTCATGTTTGTATTATTTAATATTTTGTCATTATTTAAAATGAGAATTCACTTTAGTTTTTTAATACTTATCAGGATTTAAATTCAAATAAACATGTTATATTAGTCAGACTGTAATAGTTTTCAAAACACTGATGACTGTAGAACTGATTGTCATGAGCATTGGCCACCTAAAACTTTATAGAGATACACATACACACATTTTCTTTTTAGGTATTTGCATCTGTGTGATTTTATTAAAATTATTGCATTTTTAAACTGTTTTTATTCAAATTCCTTAAAATTAATCCTTAAATATATTAAGAAATAAATAGGATATATATATATCCTATTTGTTTATATATGTATATATACTTTGTAATTAATTAATCTTGATTAATCACATTTAATCGCAGAAGAAAATTTGCCAAATGTTTTTTTTTTACTTTAAAAGGGACAGAATCAAACAGTCTCAAGCTCTTTTAATTACTGCAAAAAAATTTTTTTAATCGCATTTCAAACAGAAATATATATTTCACCACTTTTTGCCAGCTGTCTCTCCATTTTGTCAACCAATCGAAGGGGTTGTGATCAGTGTTTCTACTCTCAATCGTCTTTTAAACCAACGCAGGAACGTGCAGCAATCCTAGACAACTCTATCTAGCCATACTAATCATCAACAACAGGTGTGCTTGAAGAACCAACCTAGCCGCATCGTAATTAGTAAAATGATCTCATCTTGGATGTGTCAATTAATCCCAGATGTGTCAGGCGACGTACGAAGAACCCTGACCTGAGCTGTAATCTGGTTATGAGTCCGCCTCGTTTTTGGCACCATGTTTTTCCTTCTCTGCAATTTGCCCCATCAACCAGGCTACTTACATCACAAAACTACACATCTTCAGTTTCACCCCATAAAACTGCCCTATATGCAGGTAAATGAAGGAAAAATGAAGGGAAAAGTGCAAAGATTAAGATGATTAAGGTGTAAAACTTCAAATTTTAATTAACACCTTAAAAGGTGAAGAGGTTTCACATTCAAGCCTTAAACCTAAATTTAAGGTAAATTAATGGTCAGTTTCACAAATTAATGAGAACTCTTGGGTTTTTGGTGTATTTTCAGGGTAAATTCAGGGCTCAGAACCTTTAAGTACATTGTTTTGCAATGTGACACCAATCTTTCAACCATCTGCTCTCTCACTCATATCACAGAGAGGGCTCGACCACAAACATTTATTATTTAAACAATCAATACTAGGACTCTGATCACATCTGGATTCACCCCTGGTTTATTCTAACAGGTGTTGTAATCAGGCAAATATTTCAAAAATAGCACTAATTAACATCTATAATGAAGTTCTGTGAAATTAACATTTGTAGCAAAGTCCTAAAACATTAACATCCGTAACGAAGTTCTATAAACTTAGCATGCATAAGGAAGTTCTATAGAATTCACATCTGTGTCAAAGTTCTAAAAAATTCACATCTGTAACGAAGTTCTATAAAATGAATGTCCATAGCAAAGTTCTATAAAATTAACATCTGTAACAAAGTTCTCAAACATTAACATCCGTAATGAAGTACTATAAAATTAACATGCATAAGGAAGTTCTATAAAATTAACATCCGTAACAAAGTTCTAAAAAATTCACATCTGTAATGAAGTTCTATAAAATTAACATCCATGGCAAAGTTCCATAAAATTAACATCCGTAACAAAGTTCTAAAAAATTCACATCTGTAATGAAGATCTATAAAATTAACATGTATAAGGAAGTTCAATAAAATTAATATCTGTAATGAAATTCTATAAAATTAACATCTGTAATAAAGTTCTATAAAATGAACCTCCATGACGCAGTTCTATGAAATTACCATCTGTAGCAAAGTTCTAAAAAAAATGTAACAAATTTATTTAAAATTTAACATCCATAACGAAGTTCCATAAAATTAACATCCGTAACCTTGTTCTAAAACATTAACATCCGTTACAAAGTTCTGTAAAATGTAACACCTGTAATGCAGTTTTACACAATGAACAACTGTAAAAAATTTCTATACAGTTAACATACATTAAAAAATTATATAAAATTGAAATCTATAACGAAGTTCTATAAAATAAACATCAGTAACAAAGATCTATAAAATTAGCATTAAAAAAAGTAGTGTTAAATAGTGGTATGTCAGAACCTCACAGCAGAACCTGGTTTCTTCTCCTTCTGTTTACAGACTGTGGTGTTTTTTTCTCTCGCCCAGAAATTCTTTTTCTGTAAGAGACACTTTTTCACGGTCCTTTAATTCTTCTCTAAAATCGGAGGAAGCTGAAAGTGCGAAGTCCTTAGATTCACCTTCAGGGAGGAGAGAAGAAAAAAAGCTGTTTTCTTTAAATGTAGTGGGAAAAAAATCCAGAGAACAGATCAGTCAGCTACACTCCCGGGAAGAGTCGCACAGTCGTCTTCATTTCTTCTCTTTTTCTTTCGGCTCCTTCATTCTGGAAAAGCTTCCTTTTATCGACCCGGGCCTGTTTGTTTGGTGCCTTCGCTTTTGGAAGAACTTCCCTTTGATTCTCAGAGTGAGAGAGAGAGAGAGAGAGACAGAGAGAGAGTGAGAGAGAGAGACAGAGAGAGTGAGAGAGACAGACAGAGAGAGAGTGAGTGAGAGAGTGAGAAAGAAAGGGAGTGGGAGAGAGAGAGAGTGAGAGAGAGAGAGACAGAGAGAGTGAGAGAGAGAGACAGAGTGAGAGAGAGAGCGTGAGAGAGTGAGAGAGAGAGAGAGAGACAGAGAGAAGGGGAGAGAGAGAGAGAATAGACATAGAGAAGAGAGTCTAAAAAAGAGAGATAGACAGAGATAGAGAAAAGAGAGAGAGAGTAAAATAGAGAGAGAGGAGAAAAGAGAGAGAAACAGAAAAGAATAGACAGATAGAGAAAAGAGAGTAAAAGACAGACAGAGAGAGGATAGACAGAGATAGAGAAAATAGAGAGAGAAAAGAGAAATGCTGAGAGATGCCCTCAGGTTCATTTATTTTCAGTGGGAAGATTAAGTCGTTTCTGCGATAAGATAGGAGGCGTTTTCTGAGTGAATCTGTACTGATCCGCCGCCGTCGTCCCTCAGAGGAGCCCATCAGGGAGCGCCTGGGATCTGAGCGAAGATAAATATTTGCCTATGAATAATTTTTATAACCTCCTGCGCTTATTATTCGAGTCAGACGAGAGTTCAAATGTTCTATTAAAAGACGAGCAGGCGGTCCTTCACTCTTCCTCAAACCCGTCGTGTCAGTCTGTCACCGCCGCTCTCATCCTCACTGCTTCTTAGAGGCTCATCTGTGGAAACTGCTGCGATGTTTTGTAGCACTAAAAGGTAAAACACCACCAAATATTTGATCCAAATCGGAATTTAACCTGAAACCCTTCAGAGTTCAGCTCCACCCACAGATCTGAACATTAACAGATACGATTCTCCAACTAAAGACTGGGGGACTGCAGTCTGATCCCATTTATTCAGATCTCGATTGTAGCCTGGCAGAACTAAACACATTGTGTTTCAGTGTGACTGCTCTCTCGCTACTATATCGCAGAGGGCGCTACACCACTAAAACTGATCATTTAAACAATCAATACTCGGACCCTGATCACATCTGGATTCACCCCTGGTTTAGGTTGGAACGAGGACAATATTTCAAAAGCTGTAAGAGGAGAAGAGGCAGCAAATTCCAGATTTAATAATAATAATAATAAAAATAAACCTTAAGAAGAACAGCAGTATGAGTGCTGTTGAAATCACACAAATTAACATCCGTAACAAAGTTGTAAAAAATGTACATCCATTGCGAATTTCTATGAAATTTACATCCGTATCGAAGTTATAAAAAAATTCAAATCTGTAATGAATTTCTATTAAATTAATAACGGTAATGAAGTTCCATAGTATTTACATCCGAAACAAAGTTCTAAAAAATTTACATCCCTAAGAAAGTTCTAAAAAATGTACATCCTAAAGGAAGTAAAAAAAAATTTTATATCCGTAACGAATTTCTAAAAAATTAACATCTGTAACGAAGTTCTATAAACCTTAGGAACATAAGACATGAAGAATCCAGAACTTCAGTAACATAAGACACTGGGAACACAGAACCAACATTATATGATGACTGGAAACGCTGAACCTCAAGCACATAACTGGGAATTAAGAACTTTATAAATGTAAGAACCTGGGAAAACAGAACTTTAGAAACATGAGACATTGGGAATAGAGAACCTCAGGAATCGAAGACATAATCTTATAAATATGAGACAGAGAACCATAGAAGCTTAAGACATTGGGTTTGGAGAACCTTAGGAGCCTTCAGGGGGTGAATGAATAAAACAGAAGAACATCAGGACTACCTTGTGCTCCTTCAAGGTCAGTTCATCTGGACAGATTAAAGGTGTTTCTAATAAAGTGGCCAATGGGTGTGTACTACTACATGGCGACTTTACTGGAAACCCATTCTTTCCTTTATTTGCTAAAAACCATGTTTTAATAACGGTGGTGCATTCTATATAACGTTGTTTGGCATTTAAAATGATGGTTCTGATTGTGTGTAGAATAAAATTAAGCTTGATTTGAAATATAGTGATGTCATTTTGACAGAACACAACAAAACTGCAATTTTAAAATCCAGGATGTGAATTTTTGGCTGTTCCAAACTTGATGAGAAATATTTGAATATTACCTGAATATCAATTCTGTCAAAAATCAATGAGAAATATTTGAATATTATATGATCTACATTGGCGGAGGAAAAAGAGCACTTTTAACTTTTTGATAGATTTTTTTTTATTTGTGCATCACATTCTATCAGAACCAGGTGTGAACTTGGGGGCTTGGGCGCTATAGATCTTATTACACATGGGACAACGAACACTGGTTTAGTTTTCCTCTTCTGTTATATAAGAAAAGCCTCTAGGCTACAGTAGGTCTAGCCTACCTCACCTGTATGATGTTTACATGTGAGCGACACCAACAACTATTCGAAATTCGAACATATACCGGATACTTCTCTCTCTCTCTCTCTCTCTCTCTCTCTCTCTCTCTCTAAAAAATTCATCCCTAATAAAAACTGTCTGAATTTACATGTAATCCTGAAGGCCCCCCAAATAAATTCTATCAAAGTTTTCAGCTTGAACTCAAACATACAGCTGAAGAACTTGATTGCAAACATAAAAATTCGGTCTTAACCCCAATGTAGCCCATATATTCTGATCAGACCTGACAAAATGTTAAAATTGTTTAAAGAATTACATTAAATACTTCCAATGGAATAGTTCCAATGGAGAGCAGTGAGCCATCACACCCCACTACTGGACACTCAGGTTGTTATATAAAATTACATGCTTGGCCAAATATGGATAAATGACATCATCTGGAAGAAAACACTAAAAACTAAATTTTAGTGTCGAGTTTAGAATTAACCTAATTGTGTGATTTAACAGAGTACCGTAAATTCCAGACTATAAGCCGCTTTTTTTCCCCAAAACTGAACATTGCAGCTAATAATACGGTGCGGCTAATGCATTTGTTTTTTCATGACACTAAAGACATTTCCCCTCGTAACCAGACATGGATTTGTGAATGGATTTTTGGGGAGGCGACACTTTTTACAGGCTCATTTCAGGTCGATAAGTTTTATGCGTATCTCGGCGCATCTGTGATGAGTGTTTAGGCTCAAACTCCCGGACCAATCCTGAAGACTCGTATTCCCAGGGGGCGGGGCCAAGTGAGTCCGAGGGCGAGGCATGACCCCTTAAGCCCTGCCCATTACGAAGATAAGGAAGATGAAGAAGGCAATTAATGACTTTTCTTGGTAGCTGCAGTATATGTACCAGTAAAAATATATGTATATTTTTACTGGCCGTTAGGAGATGGATTGTTGCTCCTGCACTGTTCAGTAAAAAAGCAGAAGCAGCATAGTGTGTGTGTTACTGATACGTATGTATACTTAAAGGGAGCCATGTTACACACACTGTTTGAAAAATAAAACCATATGCAATATGTATTTGTTTATGTTACCATAACCTTCAAAAGTAAAAATAATTCTGTGTAGAAATCTCATATTACAGCGTGAGACACATGAGGCTCATAATACGGTGCGGCTTGTACAAGTACAAACTAAACTTAATTTTCTTTCTAAAATTAGAGCATGCGGCTTTTAATCCAGCGCGCTCTGTAGTCCGGAATTTATGGTAAATAATAAGGAATTACAAAAAGTAACTTTCATAGGTTTCAATTGGCCAAAAGCGTTTACGAGGGAGTCGAGTGTTACAGTCGGATGTGTGGAGGATATTACTGATATATTTAGTGAGTTTAATTTAAAAATGTAAAGATCTGAAAGAACCCCAGACCCTTGGGAAGTTTCATCCCATATGCATTAACACAGATAAAATGATCACAAAAGGAGAGGCAAGTGTGCCACAGGAGGACCAGAGGGACAATAAAAGCCTGGTTGTGTTTGTGTTTACAGCTGAGACGACAGTCAGACTTGATTTTGATGAAATTCAGTCTGGCCCTAAAAATAAGCAACCAGCCTGGTCGCGGTCGTACCCTGAACAAACTCGGTCCGCTCCCGGAGGAGGGCTTACAAAATTCTGCCTGATCCGACAGCAGCCCGGCGCTCTCCGGAGCGTCTGAGTTGAAAGTAGGTCTTTGGTTCTGCATGTGTGAGCGACTCGGGTTCCCGGCGGAGGCGGTGGAGGTCAGCGGGACATCCCTGCCGCTCCAGCTGGGCTCTCTGGATCTCCGCGGCTTCGCTGCGCCGCCAAAACTCGCCGGAGCGTTTGATGCCGCCTGCGCCGGTCTTTGAAAAGTTGAGATGGCAGAATTCAATACACGCCCCGGGGAGACTTCGACTACGAAACTGGGTCAGAACAATTCGGAGGACGCCTCCAGCCTCCCGCCTTCTTCTGGGAGGCAGAATTAGAACCCGATCTTGGTAGGAGTTGGGGGAATGTGACTCTAGAGGTTCGCGGAGTGGGACTGGAGCCCACAACCAAAAGAAGACTGAAAAAAGACCTGCCGAGGAGAAAAAACAAGCAGGAAAATCTCTTTTCTGGGATGAACGATGTTTAATCTGGCTCAGTGCATCATTATTTTTTGCCGGTGCTGCTTGTGGTTATTTATCTATTGTGGTTATACATTCACTACGTTCATATATACACACGTATATGGGTTTATATACACACATATAAGATAAGATAAGACAAGATAAACCTTGATTAGATATTTTAGAGCAGCAAATACAATAGAATTGAATTAGATAACAGAATAGAATCAAGAAGTATGTCACAATATAGTATAAAATAAAAATGCAGTATAAAATCTAGGAATGTGAAAAAGTATGATTGTATATAAATAAAAAACAAGAAGCAGCAATTTAATTATTAAACACACCATTAATGTTATTTTTCAACAGCTAAAGAAGTTGTTGGCTCTTTTTAAGTCTCTGTGCTGGGTCTTTTCCCCTTCCAAAATAAACGGCCAAAAGACGGTTGTTTTTTATACATTTTGCTAGGTGAAATTTTTGGCGCTCAAGGGATATAAGCAAAAGAATGGGGTCATTTTTCTAAATAAAAGTTTTTTTAAATCAAATATTGTTCTGACTCAGATAATAAATACAACAGAAATAATTCATTCTTTCTTGGACAGACCGGGATCAGTTAATCCCCTGAAATGTACCAGTTGATCCACTAACCGGTATCAGTTGATCCCCAGACTGGTAGCAATTGATCCCTGGACCGGTACCAGTTGATCCCCAGACCAGTACCAGTTAATCTCCGGACTGGTACCGGTCCGCGGCCTGTTGGTTAGGGACCACTGCTATAAAGAACCATCCCCTTGGTAATCAATACCACCTTTTCTGAGGCAGGGCTACAAATACCCAATTTACTTCCTAGAAGTGTGGAACCCGGACTGCAGGGATGCGGTTCTGTTGTTCCGAGACGTTGTCAGATTTCACAGTGGCTTTTTCACGTCAAGGCTCTTGCCGGAAAGACATGCATCATGTGGACGTTTCTCCTCCAGACCGAGAAATCCCGGAAAGTGGCGAATCCGGGACTTGGCTGATGTGTTTCCATCCCGAATGCCAGTGCTGAGGGATGGAATTAGACTGGACAGAACACACTCAGTCCTGCCTGTCTGTTCCTAAATGGTTTCAGGTTCCAATCTCCGGAGGAGGACGGGTCTTTAATGACATCCAGACAGAGAGAAAAACACAGAGAGACACCAGGAGGAGGACAAGAAAGAACAGGAGGAAACGAAATGCGGAAGGATGATGAATAGAGAGAATAAGGTAAGGGCATGAAATGAAAAATATGGAGAATTAAAGAGAAGAGGAAAGGTGTTTTCATTTTCTTCTTGTTATCAGAGTTTTCTTCTCCTTCTTCTCCACCTTTTCCTCTTTTCCCAACTATCTTTGCCTGGACAGATTGAGAACCCCTCTATCTGTTTGCTATTTTCCCCTGCAGGTCACGTTTTAACAAGTTTATTATAGAAAAACAGGTTCCCCTGAGTCCAGAGCCCTGGGTGTGCAGAATGTAGGATCAAAGGATAATGGTAAACGTCCCATTACTTTTGTCCACAGTGCAAAATTAATATATATTACGACTGTTATGCAAAGAATAAATATTAAGTATCGCAAATCTGGAAAAGAAAACGATGCTGTTCGCTGACGTAGCGTGATACTGCCCCCACTGATAATAATGTGGCATTGCAATGCAGAGGGGCATTTAATTTTCAAAGTAATCGCGCAATCAATTTGTTTTAAAGCATTAT
>JBBKCR010016924.1:1711-12314 GCA_037577295.1 Ladigesia roloffi | reverse complement strand
GTTCTTCACTGGTTCAGGACTTCAGTTAGATGCTCTTTGTTCTGCTTGAATGATTCATACATAGGTCACTGTGTGTCCTAACCAACAGAAACATTGTTAAAAGCATGCTGTAAAAAATACGAACATTTGCTAGCGCCCCCTAGGGGATTCCTAATAGTATGTTAGCACCAAGCTAACAAACGTTGTTTGGCATCTGACAGTTCAGCTCTACAGTTGCCGATGTATCAAAAACTGACAGAGACCTCCTTAAGCCCTGTTCACTTTATCTCCTTTCGCTTTCTCCCCTCTCCTCCCTCCCTCTCTTTTCCCCCTATGCGCCAAGAGAGCTGAGTGCATTTGTCTTTTATCTCCATTAGCTCTCTCTCTCCCTCCCTCCCTCCCTGTCTCTCTCTCTCTCTCTCACACACACATCTTCTGTGGATGTGCCCTGGAGTGAAGAGAGGGTGTGTGTGTGAGAGAGAGAGAAATCTCTCTTCTTCTTTTTCTTTGGCAGCTTCTTTCTGTTCCACTCCCTCTCTCTCTCTCTTTCTCTGATACATGCCGGAGGTGGCCAGATGTTTGTCTAGGTGTTGATTAAACATCAATCCCGCCGCTTGTCACCAACAACAAAAGGCAGAGAGGAGATATGGGGAGAGAGAGAGAGAAGGCGAGCGAGAGGAGGGATCTAAAAAAAACCCACTTCTGTTCCCTGTGTAGTTCCAGAGCTGCTCTTTTGGGACTTGGCTCGGGGTGACCTGCAGGGGGCAGCGTAAGCAGGTCCCCCAGCGTTTCCCCGCTGATGGAGACAGATGCCTGTCTTTCGAAAAGCCCTTCTTCACTGTCGGCGTCTTCAGCCGAGACAGGCACCAGAGAGAGGGGCATGACAACAGGGGGGGGGATGCCGACTGCGGAGCCAAGCCAAGCCTCGACAAGGTCGGCCAGGGGGAGTCTGGAAGGACACAGAGGAAGAAGGTGCTGGGGTAACTATGTTTTTCACGACTTGTGAGACCAGAGCAGAAAAATAAAACGTTCAAAACGACTGTCTTGATTTTTACCTCCACCTGCTACAGTGGGAGGAAGTCAAGAGGAACAGAACTGATCACTCCCACACATTTACAGTCTTAAGCAGATAGCTTTTATGCAAAGTCACTTCCATTCCCTACCTACAATGGGTAGTCTCCCTGAAGGAACTCAGGGTTAATGGTCTTGTTCAGGTACCCAGTGGTGTGCTGAAGTTTGGATTCGAACCCATGGCCTCTTGGACCAAAGACAGTTATCCTACTCATTAGGCTTCACCCCAATACAAGACCCGCATCCCCACCAGCTACAGAGACAAGATTTGTGCTGCTGTCCGGGTGTTCCATCTTGCAGCAGAAAGGTTCTTCAAGTGCCTGAGGGCCTGGAGGGCCTGGAGGGCTGATATGGTACATACACTACCTGCCAGTTAATCTGGAGTGAAATCAAGTGGGTACTCCTAGACACTCAAGGAATGGAGGAACCCCTGTAGAGTGCTTTTCACCACTTTGGGCGAGGGTGTTTCAGCGGGGGGTCCTCAAGTGTTCCTACTGGGGGGTCCTCAAGTGTTCCTGATGGTGGTCCTCAGGTGTTACTCCTGGGGGGTCCTCAGGTGTTTCTGATGGGGTGTCCTCAGGTGTTCCCTCTGGGGGGTCCTCAGGTATTCCTTACGGGGTCTTCAGGTATTCCTTATGGGGGTCCTCACGTGTTCCTGATGGTGGTCCTCAGGTGTTCCTGATGGTGGTCATCCGGTGTTTCTGATGGGGCTCCTCAGGTGTTCCCCCTGGGGGGTCTCCAGGTATTCCTGATGGGGTACTCAGGTTTTCCCCCTGGGGGGGTCCTCAGGTGTTCCTGATGGGGGTCTTCATGTATTCCTGATGGGGGTCCTCTGGTGTTCCTGATGGTGGTCCTCAGGTGTTCCTGCTGGGGGGTCCTCAGGTATTCCTGAAGGGGGTCCTCAGGTGTTCCCTTGGGGGGGGTCCTTGTGTGGGTGATCCTTGGGTGTTCCACCTGGGTGATCCTTGGGCGTTCCTGCTGGGCAATCCTCGGGTGTTCCATCTGGGTAATCCTCGGGTGTTACTGCTGGGTGATCCCCGGGTGTTCCGGTTGGGTGAACTTCGGGTGTTCCTACTTGGGGGGGGGTCACTGGATGGGTGTTTTTGGGTGGGGGGCGCTGGACATCAGTCCTCCTGAACCTTTGTTTTGTAAGATGACCCTGGTTTCTGGTGTTATATGAGTCTAGTTTAGTCAGGGTGGTCAGGTCAGGTTCTCCTTCAATCCTGAACACGTGTTCCTCTGTATCTCCTACTGCTGTGGCAGTTTGGGACCAGAGAGGAAGAATTCCCACTGCCTGAAAAGCCCAAATGTGTCAATTTGTTTGTTTATATTGGCTTGTTATGGTCCAGCATGGCTCAATGGTACCAGAACTAGGCAATTAGCAGAAAACCCCCAGAAAATGAGGCTCCCCTGTCAGGGGTTTTCAAATCTACTTTCCTGTCGGGGTCATAGGGAGGAAGTCAGAGGAACTCCTTGGACAGGTCACCAGTCCAACATAGGACAAGCAGTCTTACCTTCAGCACCTCCAGTCCTCCTGACATCATTGTTGTATTTCATTATTATAATAATAATAATTATTATTATTATTATTATTATTTATATGTTTCTGGACTGTGGAAGGCAACTGGAGAGGAAAACCAAGCAAATCCTGATATCCAGGGAAGCATTTAAACACACAACCCTCTTGCTGTGTTTTGACTGTGCAGTCAAGGTCATTCCAAAACTGACAAATATTTTGGCAATCTCTCACACGCACAGCTATACAAGTACAACATGCAGTGAAAAGTATCCTGAACTGCTACTATTAATGACAGTGCAGATGTAATAAAAAAGAGCAGTTTTTAATGAAACACAAGTAAAATAAGTCTAAATGTAAATACTGTTTTAAATTTAAATGATGGATCTGAAAACACCTCTCAAATAGAAAGCAGCTGAGACAAGGATCAACATGAGTTAAAGGGGGAAAATGTAGGCTAAATTATTGTTTTTAAAGTCTTATTAAGTTATAAGGCTACATATGAATTGGGTGGTTTGAAGGAGCAACATGACGGACAACTTGCTACCTTGCTAGTTCCATCACTGAGAAATGCTTTCTTAAAACCATGATCAGTTGCAAGTCCACTGGGCCTGAAAAATCGGACCACCTTCCCCAATGAGACCACGATTAGCCCTAAATGCCCAGAGTTATTGCCACCCTTTTAAAAGACGGGCCACTAAATACTCTGGGGCATTTTCAGGGAAAGAGAGAAAGCCTGTAGCTGGGGAACTCATCCGAGCTTTCCAGAAACTCGGGAACGCACCATATGCTGGTTTCTGCATCTTTTCGTTAATAGGTGTTCCCGTGAGGAGAGCTGATCTAGGAGGTAGGCGCGATCAAATCCATCATCAGGACCCCAGAGCGCAGCTGCTCTCACTCTCAGGCGGTTGGAGGCAGAGATTGCATTCCCTTTATTCTGCATCTGATGTAATTTCTCTCTCTTATCTGTGTCTCGTTTGCCTTCCCTGCAGGGATCCGAGGTGCGGCGATAGTCCGCCGAAGCGATAAGCCACTGCAGCCAAATGCTGTTTAAAGAAACAGAAATAGCTCACAGGGGTCTGTTGACAAAGTGGTCAATCTCAAGTGACTCACTCAGTGGTCCTCAGAGAAACGTGTCCTGATGGACATGTGAGCCCCTTAAAGGTGATGAATTCTACCTCTTGTTACCAAGATATAGCAGATCTCTGGGCTACAAAGCATGTTCATTTGCACAAAATCTCTAACATAAAGAGACTCATCAGCTCTATTCCTGACAGTTTCAGTCTCTCTCAAACTGAGCCGTTTCAGGGCTCTGTCCCTTTTATGCAAATAAGCAGTTTCTAGCCATGCCCCCATGCAATGCAATGCAATGCTAATGCAGAAAACAGAGGCGCTATCAGCCCTATATGCTGGACCAGATTTGGACCCAGAGCAAGATGAACTCAACACTTCATGGTGACTTACATTTGCCGGTAGCCGTAGTGTGCGGCGTCTTATTCATGCTCCTAAAACCAGCAGACAGAAATGGAGGATCTTCAACTAATCTATTGGGTGGAGTTCACCAGGTGAGGGGCGGTTCTATGCAAATTTCCACATTCTGACATCAAATAGGGGAGCGTCCAAACGGCTCATAGGAGCTCATGATTCAAAATCTTTCAACTTACTCACAGAAAACGAATGCGTTTTTTTTTAAATAGGAGCAGTAGAGACACAAATGCAAAAACAAAAGGATGCAAAAAGTGAGTTTTTCATTATATGTCCCCTTTAAAGTAATGTTGCTTGGATGACCAGAGGGAGTCAATTTACACTACAGGCCAGATTTTGGGCGACCTATGATTTTAAATAATCACTCTACTTTTTCAAAGCATACAGAAATACCTAAAACAAACGTAACTGGTTACTTCCCAATGTTCTTTATATAAAACATCATTTCAAATATTGACTTTTGTGTTTCTATCGAAGTTAAGTATGAACTAGCTTGTTCATTTCATTTCATTTCCCACCTCTTAGTAAGAGGCCCGTTACCGCTACACCTGCTTGCTGTCCAAATCGCAAATGCAGCACCCAGCCAGTTGAGTCATTTCATAGCTTGATAATTTCTGAAAATAATGCTTGTTAAAATGTTGTTTGGGATTTGTGGGCGTGGCCAGCAACAGCTTATTTGCATAAAAGTGATAGAGCCCTGAAACTGCTCATTTTGAAAGTGGCTGAAACTGTCAGGAATAGAGCTGGTGAGACTCTTTATGTAAGAGAGATTTTGTGAAAACAACTTCATGAACATGTTCTTTAGACCTATTATAACTAAAGTGAGTTTTACGTAATAAGTCCCCTTTAAATTCAAGTTAAGTTATGTGACTTGTGTAGATGAAGTTCAACAATCTGCTTTGGATTGACTCATCTAAACAAAACTTTTCAGATAACCATTGTAATCTTTGCATTTTCTTTGGTTAGCTTACTAGCATCCATTGACAATGGATTCCTATATTGGGACTCATCTGAAAACAATTAAAACTTAACTGGATGGAACTGTCCAACTAATAAGCACTTGTTTTGATGTTGTGGTCCACACTGTTGCTCACATTTGATGATGCAGCTTGTGACCGCAGGTTCCTGGAGTTTAGAGTTAAATTGTATCTCTTTATTTCTCCTGAGGAAACTAGCATCACTCTCCCAGATGCCTGTATCTGTTCCAGCCCTGTACTTTAGTCTGACCCAGCCTGTCATCATTTCAGCTCCACTTATCTGTTCCTTACACACTCCTTATCTCCACAGATTTAAGTCATTTTGATAAGCCACCCTCTGAAATGTGGTTCCAACAGCAGAGTATTTTTATATGTACTCAATCTAGAGTTATTTAAAGCAGTAATTCCTGAAGTGTCCTGGAAAGGTGCTGCAGGTTCGGAGTCCGAGTCAAGTCTTAAATCCAAGGTGAATCACGAATCGGTTACAGGCACATCCAAATGTGAGTCAGAGGGAGGCCCAGTTAAGTAACAGGTCCTTTAGGGTCCAGTCAGAATCCACCTGTGTGTAGTTTAAGAGTCTCATTCGAGTCTCATTTGGACGTACTACATCCACGTGTCGTGTGTCGTCACAACAGCACGATTTTATATTTAATTCAATAGCATTGTTTACCTTTACAGAGGGCATTCCCTCACAAATGTTATTTAACCACAACGTTATCCTGAAAGGTAATTACTCTTACAAAGAGCCGCGTCTCTATTTCCGCCATGTTTCGAATATGACGCCGCCTCTCCCGCTGCCTTATGGGATAGTGAAGCGTCCATTGAATTAACCTGTGTGTAATTTAAGTGTCTCATTCCAGTTAGGGGACACAAACTCTTATACTGTAAGTCAGTTGAGGGTATTTTCATTTTCAGTTTTGTAATGTCAAATATGGCTTCAAAATTATTTTTATAAAAGTAATCAATGAGTTATTTAGTGGAGTGGATTCTTTCACCAAAGATTCCAGATTCAGCAGCGCTGGGGGAACTCATTATTTATGGTAAATATGTGTGGGAGGGGACAAATGAATAATTATAAAACGTGAGGGGGACTAGCCCCCCTCTGGTTGAATGGGGACTATGCCCATGGACTGCTTGAGTAGGTACTACACTTGAATCTGACTGTACTGCTCTACCATTAAAACAGGACGTTCTATATAGTATGACTGAGGGTGGTATAAATGGAATTTGGCTGTACTAAGTGCTTGAAGTGAGAAAAAAAAATGCAAGAACTCTCATTTTCTGAAAAATTCTTGGGCCACTGTCGCTGCATTGGATCAGTTTCAGTAAGTATTGGAACGCAGAAAAAAGTGGCGTATCCCAAAAGACGAAAAAAAAGTTCCAGAACTGCATTCCTCTGCGTTCTGGCCCACTTCAAGCACTGGGTGTACTACATCCGCTGTGTTGATGTTGTCACGTGTCGTGTATCATCACAACAGCACGATTTTATATTTAATGCAATGGCATTGTTTACCTTTAAAGAGGACGTTTCTCCACAAGTGTAATTTAACCACAACATTTTCCTGAAAGGTAGTTACACTTGAAAAGAGCCGCGTCTCCGTTTTCCGCCATGTTTCGAGTATGACGCCTCCTCTCCCGCTGCCTTATGGGATAGTGAAGCGTCCATTGAATGCCTCCTACGGAATCTGTCTGGATGCATTAATTCATCTGGGTCCTTCTCGTCTACTGCTTTTCCAATACTATGAATTTGGACGTACTACTCGCCTTGCAAACTGTTTTTCGCATACTATATAGAAGGTAAATAAGTGATATCAGATGCAGCTCAAGTCTAATGGTGGTTTTCCACTGCCTGGTACCAGCTCTGTTTGGCTTCCATCACTAAAACCGATACCCGGTACTATTTTTGTGGGGGTTCTCCATTGCCTGGTACTGGCTGGGCTCGGCTAGGTTCTACCCTGTTCATTTTCCACTACAACTGGTTGCATTAGTGACCAAACATGATGCAGCACGAGCTGAGCTGAGGTAAAAAACCTGACATCATTACAGTCCTCAGAATGAATAAAATCCGAGGGATTTTATTTCTTATCCTTGGTTTGCCCCAAACGGAGGCATTAGTCTTACCAGACAAGGCTAAAAGAGGCTAGAAAAAAACACCATGATGCAATGATAGCAACCACCAATCACGAACCTCCTATATGTACACTTCATTATATAGTTTCGGTTCAGCACGCTCAGAACCTCAGCCAAGGTGGTACCAGAAATAGTACCGGGTACCAGTAACGGTAAAGCAAAAAAAGTGAGTAGCGCCAAACCCAACTGAGCTGATACCAGTCGGCGGAAAACCACCAAACTGAACAGAGTAGAACAAAACTGGACCGAGCTGGTACCAGTCAGTGAAAAAAAACCCCTAAAAGCTCCCTGTGGCGGCACGCTGGCCTGTGTAGAAGATAGACTGGTGTAACAGTAGAAACACAGTTGCTTACAGTAAAGCGCGGCAAATCTCTTTAAGCGGAGAACTTCTCCACCACAGAGCCGGGCCTACCTGCTCAGCACCGCCGGGGGGGGGAAGTTAAATTAGCCCTGCTGAGGCGGTTTGAAGAACCGAACCCAGCCGTTGCACCGCGCTGCACCGCCCCACCTCCGCTCCCTCATTACGCCGAGCTTCTTGGGTCGGGCGCCGTTTTTCCCGCTCGTTTAGGAAAACAAAGCGTCTCCGGCTCAGGTGGGGCGTCCCTGTAGGCCTGAGAGATAATGAGCACCAAACAGAGAACAATGCAACATACAAACACACACAATCTCGCTCACACACTCACACACACAACGAGGACGCTGGGATTACCAGGCTGACTGATTACAAACACCTTTGGAAGCGAATCCGCTGGAATCGTTTCGTGCCGCTTGAGGTCAGGAGCGGCGGAACCGGCGGTGATGCACGACACCCATAATGCTCAGCATCCGCCGCACCTGAGGCCACATCGGAGGTCTTTAATGATATTTGTGCTCCGTGAACCATCCCTGAAAACGATCCACACACATACTGCAGCTCCACGCAGACCAGGTATGTCCAAATTGCGGGTCGTGTTCAATCCCCCACCGGCCCGCAGCCTCGCTTGGGAAATCAATAACAGCACTGCTGGCCAAAACAAAAGCTGTTTTAAACTTCACCACTAGATGGCAGCACTCTCGCCATGTGAAAATTCTGTGACCGTTTTCAGCCTGTTTCTAAAATGGTGACTAACTAAAACAAGGGAGTTTGACCCAGGCCATGTAGGAAAATGAGAGTATTGTTAATCTGTGTATCATATGACAAACTGGGTCTCGTTAACCAGACAAATTAAATAATAAAATCAAATTCAGTCCATTTTTAATTTTTGTATTTTTGATCAGAGTCTAAAATTGAAATCATGAAAAACATTTTTTATATTTGATTTAAATGTAAAATAAGAACGAGTGATACATTGATCATGTGTTTTGTTCTTCTGAATAAGATAACAGTGTTAGTGTCCTGAATTTACGAGGTTTACAGTGAATAATGTAATGTTTCAAATGAACCTAGACATATTTTACCAATTTTTCTCGAGGCAAACTTGTTTTTGGTAAAATAGATTTATTTGTGTTCTATGTGAAGCTCATTTGCATTTACTGTTAATGTTTTGAAGGACCTCAGGCGTGGTTGGCCCCCACAGTTTCACCTCAGACTCAAGTTTTAACTAACAGGACCTCAGAACTGGATGCTATTTTTACTGAGCCCCAGAATTTTAGAGCTAACTGAAAAAAAACAATCAGACATTGGTGTGAAAAACAGTGTGAAATTCTCACCCTGCATTTAACACATTTAACCCATTTAAGACATTTAAGTCATTTAACACATTTAACCCATTTAAGTCATTTAATTCATTTTACACATTCAACCCATTTAACACATTTACCTCATTTAACCCATTTACCCTTTTAACACATTTAACCCATTTAACACAGTTACCCTTTTAACACATTTAACCATTTAACACATTTACCCTTTTAACACATTTAACCCACATTTAACACATTTAATTCATTTAACACATTTATCCCATTTAATTCATTTAACTCATTTAATTCATTTAATTCATTTAACACATTTAACCCTTTTAACTCATTTAACAAATTTAACTCATTTAGCTCATTTAACACTTTTAACTCATTTAACCCATTTAACACATCTATCCTTTTAACACATTTAACCCATTTACCTCATTTAACACATTTAACTAATTTAACCCATTTACCCTTTTAACACATTTAACCCATTTAACTCATTTAACACATATAACTCATTTAACTCATTTAACCCATTTAACCATTTACCATTTTAAACACATTTAAAACATTTAACACATTGTTATGCCGCTGTTTTGACTTTGGGGTTTTGAGGACTTTTATTTTGATATTGGTGAATTGTTGTGTCCTTTCTCACTTGTCAGCTGTCTTGTGTTTTGTTAAGGGATTAGGGTTTCTGATTGGTCCTTGTCTTAGTGTGCTTTAGTATTTAAATCCTTTGTGTACAGGTTTAGTTTGCTGGTCATCCTTTACTAACCATCGCCGTATCCGTCATGTTCCTGGTCTCTGTTGTCTCTGTTTGTGTCGGTACATTTTGAGTTTAAAGGCCCTTGAGCCTTTTTTGTTTCAGTATTCACCTGTACAGTGTCTTTGCTCTTTGTTTTATTAAAAATCCATCATGTGTCCTGCTCTTTTGCGCCTTGCCTCACTTCCCCTGGCACCACCCATTTAACTCATTTAATACATTCAACCCATTTAACTCATTTAATACATTTAACTCATTTAACAAAATGAACAAATTTTACCCATTTAGGACACAGAACAGAGTTTGTATGTGCAAAAAAAAATGCAGGACCTCAATAAAAATGCACAATAAGCATGGCAATAAATCTAATTGTACAGTTTGTGGCAGATTAAAAACAATGACAGAGACTGTGGTGTTTTGTACAGAATGTTTAGTGTAAAGAAAAGAGTATTTTAACTGGCTATTAAAGTCTAAGTTGATGGGTGTGATTGGTGTTGGGTGTATGTGTTTTTATTAGGGGTGCGCAGAAAATTCGGCCACCGAAATTTTAGGGCCGAAAATGACAAAAAAGGCACTTTCGGTTTCGGCCGAACTGTTTTGATATCGGACAGAAATTGCGATGATGCAATCATGACGCAGATGAAGCAACCACAGCCTCCTCGCACCAGACTGGATTAGAGTCGGGGTGTCTGCTGTGAATTTCTATTTTTCTTAGAAAGACACTCAGAAAGACATTTGTCTCACGTAGGGGTTCATTTATCACGTAAAATAAAACCTCCCAATCGCTTCGTCTCTCCTACCGCCGCTGGTGATCTAGTGTTTCGGGCTCGCCCTGTGATCAGAATACCGCAGGTTCGAATCTCGCATGGTGGATGTGTTTAAATACAGAGGTAGAATTTTGTGCTATTCACACTGTGTGCTCTGATCATGTTATGTTTGTGTTTTTCAGTGATTACAGTAACTATATTTCAGTCTTTATTTTGGGGAACTATCTTATTATAAGCCTACAGA
>JBBKCR010016896.1:0-12314 GCA_037577295.1 Ladigesia roloffi | reverse complement strand
GCTCAGTCTTGCTGGGGTTCAGTTTGAGGTGGTGAGCCGCCATCCAGGAGGAGATGTCGGCCAGACAGTCAGAGATATGAGAAGAAGCCTGGTTGTCGTTGGAAGCAGTCAGTTGAAAACCCCATAAGTGTACCGGCGTTCTGCACGGCATCTGAAACGGCACCGGTGCTAACATGCTACTGCTAGCACTGCAGGGATTCAGCCAGTCCATAGGAGCTGAGTGGCTGCGATGCTTAAGCTGTCGGACACACGACTTATTTGTATTGTGTCCAACGGCACAAAACTGAACCAATTCCATTTTACAGATGTAGCAATACCTTTCTTGGGCACAAACACCACTACTGTGTTTGGGTGAAATATGAAAGTAGGGTAAGTCCTAGCATATGTCCTCTCTGTCCTAAGGAAACATCCACGTTTTTCTTACATCACTGGACACACCAGCTGCCCCCTTTACACTGTGTTGCTCTAAAGATGGGACTCTACATTCAAAATCTTTATTTAACCTCACTCAACTTAGTTCCTTCCTCTACAGAACACAGTCCTGTCTGCTCTGGGTTCTCAGGCCTTTTTAAGCTGTCACATAAGTATCCAAGCTGAAATGTCTAAGAAACAATTCGCAGCTTTTTGCTGAATTGCTTTCTGCTCAGTTCCAAAAAAAACGTGCTAATGTTTTTGCTTTTGATTATATTTGCTTTTTTTTAAACCCTAATGATCTAAAACAATTTTGTAATTATGGTTACATTGTGTGAATGATCCTATATAAATTCTTCAAAATAGTGTGGCGAGTTACTAATTTGCTTTATTTTCCTTGGACAATGACAGGATGTTTTAGGGAATAAGACTTTATGCACATTTTTATGTGATCTCATGCAATATTTTAAAATAATTGGTAACCTGACTTATCATACCTGAAGGAGTTTTTAATATGCCTGTGAGATCAGAGGTGTGAGTTATCTGCTAAAACGATCAAAAAAATATGTCATCGAGTTTTTGGCGGATACTTAATTTTAAATGACTGGATCATTGGTCTGTTAAGATTAAACTGGGTCGGGACAACCCCGGTAGTGTGTATGTGCCAGTGATGTTATCAACCCTTAGGCCTACAGAGGCTTGGGTGAGACAGTGAGCAGAGTTGGAATGCACAGCTTCGACCCATTCTGGAACACAACAGTGGCCTTTGGTCCCCTCCGACCTGCCCTGCACTGACCTCAAATCAGATTAGCGGTACAGCTTTCCTCTGATAACCCCTCATCGCATGTGCTGCTGTAATCTGATCAAGCCAGATAACTCGGCCACACTCTGACTTTAAGAGGCTGCTCGCAACCTGGAGCGTGAAGAGAAACAGTTGTAATAAAGACACAAAGCAGAACATCTTGTCAATACAGTTCAGTTTAAGCCACTTTGAGTTTCTCAGTGTCTTATTCTTCCGTTGCTCTAACGATGAGCCTCTGCACTTTAGCTCTCTTTACTTTGTTCGCACATCTGCAGGGCACAGTCTTTTCTGCTCCATGTTTTCAGGCCATAAGCCGTCGCATATGTGTCCCAGCTGAAGTGTTTTCAGGTTTGTTACGCGTGGCCGTTTTTTAACAGCTCAAGGCTGAGTCTGCAGTTTAGCAGTGTACTCACACCCCTTCTTCACAGATAGTGTTTGGCTAATTATTATTATCCTTTTTTAAACCCAGTAACATTCAGTGTACTGAATGAACACAACACTCACATGAACATTTCCATTGTTTTCTCCTAACTACAGCATGAATAAAATGATTTGCACTGTAATGGCCACACTGGATCCACACAAAATGAAATTCTGTTTTAAACCACTATTAAATAGCATGAATCCAATAAAGTACAGAAAGTAATGTATTTTATACAGATGTGGAAGCATTCAAATACAATATACAATCTTGCAAAATTGGAACAATAAACTTAACAATTCTATACCCTCACTCTTAGCTTCATGTTATTTACGTTGCCAGTAATTATGGCATAAATAGAAACAGAACTGAATACAAACGGTTATATTTGTATTGACGCTGATACTAGTTGTTGGCATTTATTTAGGGCGTTTTGCCTGCAAATAGATCGTTTTGGGTTTGAATACCAGCACTGCTAGTGGCATCACTGAGGTAGTTTTGAGTACCATACCCACAAGCTGCGCCCCGGGGTTGGTGGCTGCCCACTGCTTCCCTCGGTAAATGGGTAAAGAAAAGAGAAATAATTTCACATTGTTCGTACTGAGCTGTGGTGTGTTCACACATGTCTACAAGGGGCCGCTTTATTGTTATTTGATGGTATTTTTTGTCTTACTGCTTGGGGCAGCGAGATGTTTTGGAAATGTTGTACTCAAGTAGATTGGGCAAGATTTGTACATTAAACCACAGTATGTGACTGGACTAAGTAAGAGAGAGAGAAACATTGGAAGGCTGGAAATATGAGACAGGAGCAGCTAATCACTCATGTGCTCTGAGCTCCCGAATAGGTGTAACAGCAGGAGAGATTAGGAGGTAGTAGTGTAGGTGGTCTGGTTTACAGTTTCAGGGTCAGATCTCCTCGCTGGAGAGGAGATGGATAATAAGCTCACCAGCCAGGATTGTTCTCCCAGAGCCTGGCAGGGCAGCAGAACTTCTCTTGGGTGGGCAATTGCTTCTGAAAACTTTTTAAGGTGAAGAATATCACAAGTCCAGCTATTCTGGCACATATTTTATCACTTTCAGATTTTCTTTTTCACAGGTGCCTTTGAGGAAGTGGTTCCCTGAAAATTCTTATTTTCACATTTTTGCTCTTACATGTCTTTAATTCCTCCTCAATCTAGAGGGAATCAATCGATCTACACACTATTGGTGGTTGTTTTTATTTTTCTGTAGAGGAGCAAATATGATAGAAATGGAGCAAACATGATATGTCTTGTGATGTAGACTTCCAGTTTTTTTTTGCATATTTATCCCAATAAATAGAATCAATTCCCCACAAATTGTATTATAAGACAAGCAGAACACAAGGAAACAAATACAGTTTTTATATGAGTGTTTCATTTCATGAGATGAACATGAGATCAGCTTTTGGTCCACTTGTCTTAGGAGAATTACTTTCATTCATCCACATTTTCAGGCATAATCTGTTTGCTTAAGGTCCCAGTGGCATAACTTCTCAAAGGGGTATAAGTCAGGCCTTTAATAAGGACACTCCTAAAACCAGATGTTTCAGTTAAAACGTTAACATGAGAACTGGCTCTAGGGCTCTTGGCCAGTGGCCCTTGCTCCTTGACAGACTGATGATGGCTATCCTGTAGCATTTTATGAGAGAGAGCACATTGCCACTTTGGCAAAAGGCTCTGAAACAGCAAAGGATACAAGGTCATCGCACTACCACCACCATGTTTGACTGCTGGTATGATGTTCTTATTGTGGAATGTTGTGTCAGCCTCTGTCCTCCAAAAAGTTCCACTTTTAAATTCCTAGTCCAAAGAGCACGATATCAGAAGGCATGGGGTTCATCAAGGTAATTTTAGTCAAATGTGAGATGGCCCTTTAAGTTTCTCATGGTATGTTTTGGCAACTTGCACCTCTTCCATGGATACCCTTTCTCCCTGGCCTTTCTAAAGGTGGAATAGGGACTTGCAATATGATGTTTGTGGGAGTTCTTTTGTGACTTCCTGGATGAGTCATCACATCAGTGATATGCTCACTATATTAAGGTCAGCTTAGCTAGTTATCAGACAAATGTTCTTTATTCTAATTAGTCTATGAAGCATTTCACAGCATGCTTTTGATGATATTTGCTTTTTTTACCTTAATTATATAAAATGGTACATATGTGTTCATTTCAATGTGTCATCTTTTATATAATTAAGGTAACCTACAGTATAAAGCAAGTTGTTACTTAGCAACCAGTGCTCAGTTTTTGTTAGCACAGATAGCACTGTGGCTAGTGCGCAACAATAAGATTTTGATGTCGGAACTGATATATAAATAACTCTGTCGTGCTGCAGGTACGAGACACAAACTCAGAAACGCACACACACACACTCATAGGTTAGCACTTTAATGAATGTGAGCACTTTCATTAGTGCATTAAGACAGAGCTGCTGTTGTACAGAAAGAGCCTCCAGCCCTGCTAAGTCACTTAAAGCTGATCAGCATGCTGTGCCACGCAGCCAGAGTAGACAAGATAAACACAGACAACACACACAAACACACACTCTCTTACTTTCTGTTTCTTAAATTATTTACATTCAATTTGACAAACACATGCATACACACACGCACTCAGACACACACGCACACAGACTTTCAAATGACACTTTAGCTCATGTCCTTTTCACTTCCGTCCTCATCTCCATCTTCCTCACTCCACCTTCTGTGTCCTGCTGCTGCGTGTCAGTTCTCTCTCCCTCATTCACACTCTTCTATTGCTTGTCTTTTAGTTCTCACACTTTCTCTCTCTCTCTGTCTCTCTCTCTCTGTCAGACAGTGATTACCCTCCTTCTGTCTCTGGCTCACTTCCTCCGTCTCTCTTGATCTGTTTCTCTCTGACTCTCTCTCTGTTTTTCTCACTCTCTTCCTTGCTCTCTCTCTGTCTCTTTCTCTGTCTCTCTTTCTTACCCTCTCTCTTGGTTTCTCTTTCTGTGCCTCTCTCTGTCTCTTTTTCTTTTTCGTTTTCTCTATCTGTCAGACAGTCGTTATCTTACTTTCTCTCTCTCTCTCTTTCTGTGTCTCTTACACTCACTCCGTCTCTCTCCCTTTCTCTCTGTCTTTCTCTCTCTCTCTCTCTCTCTCTCTTTCTCTCTCTCTCTGTCAGACAGTGATTATTCCTCCTCTCTGGCTCACTTTGTCTCTCTTTCTCTCTCTCATTCTCTCCATCTCTCTGATTCTCTCTCTCACACCCTCTCTCTCTGTCTCTGTATGTATCTCTGAATCTCTCTCTTTCTCTTTGTCAGACAGTGCTGACTCCTCCTTCTCTCTCTGTTTTACTCTCTCCCTCTTTCTCTCTGTCTGTCTCAGTCTTTCATTAAATCTGTAACCTCCCCCCCATTTATGTGCTGTATCATAAACATTTCATTCACACTTAGTGAATTTCGGTTTGTCTGCCTGGACTCTAATTAGACAGCTCAATCTCCACTTGTCACTCCACCTCACTTAATGTGTCTCTTTTCCAATTCTATTTTCTCTCTCTCTCTCTATCTCTCCCTCTCTCCTTCTCCTTGTGTATCTCAGTCACCCCCCTAGCCCCTTTTAGACCCTCTCTACTTTTCTCTCTCCTGTTCACCTTCGCACACACATTTTCATCCTATCTACGTCTTCAGCCATATCCATTCATCTGTCACTGTCTCTCGCTCGTTTTCACGTGTCCTTCTTCCTCCCCACACTCCTTCCTGTTATTCATTGCCCTCATTTACCTTTTTTCTGTCTGTTTCTCTCTCTCTCTCTGATACCTTCTCTCTCATATCATTCATTTTCTTTTCTGGAGGTACACAATAAATTGTCTGAAGACATTTAAGACTCCCTGTTTGTTATTTAATCCATTATTGCTCAGACAATATGAAAATATATCACACCCTGAAGTATTCGAAGTCATATCATAAATGAAAGGTCCTTCAGATGCAGTTTCATCTCTGTTTTTTTTCTCATTCTGCACTGTTCTCTGTGTGTAGACTTTTTATTAATATCAGTTTGATTGTACAGCCCAGCGCGCCAGGCTGAGCCAGAGAATACAACGCTGAGACAGATTGTATTTCATACAGCTGGATTACTCTATAAATCTGAACAAAGTAAGATAAAAGTCTAGTAGGTAGGTAATTTCCCTCTTCTCCACTTGGACAGGCTTGAGTTTCTGAAGATGAAAAGCTTCACTTCAACCTATTCTGCTCGTCAAATGGCACGAGGCTGGAACTGGCTCCTGGTTTGCCAGCTTACAGGCGCCAGGACGGATCTGCTGCACCATTTAAGATGGAGTGGAAAATCCAAACAAGAGGCTGGCAAACGAGTAGTCATGTGGGGCCAGATGTGATCTTGTACCTGGAATATGCATCTGGGGACAAGCTGTTAAACTTGTTGGTGCTAGTGTGTGGTCAAATCCGCCACTGACAAGGGTACACCACTTCTAAAACCCGCCATTTATACTTCTAGTCCACTTTTTTCAGGCCGTTTTTGGAGGGTTGGGTTTGAGAGTTTGGTCTATATTGACAGTGACAGTGATTAAAAAATGTTACTTAATGGTAATTTTGACCATTTAAAAGAAAATAATCGAGAATTACTTAATATAAAATTTTATATGAGAATAGGGCTGGTTCGAATGCCATTTTTTGAGCTTCGAGTATTCGGTAGTGAAAAACTTGGAAAATTCGAAGCTTTGGTGGGAGGGGGCTGATTCAGAAATCCATATTTTCGAAGTAGAATTATAAATAAACAACCCGCTAAACACAGCTTTTCTTTTTGTGCCTCAATAGCCACATAGCCCATTTTTTTGCCGCGAGACCCGGCCGACCGGCAAGCTTCTATTAGCCAGTGTATTGCTAACCGGCTAGCCAGATAGTGTCTTCAAAAAAAGCCGCAAAACTTGACAAATTTCGCACAAACATCTCAAAACCAACTCGAATGAATTTATTCCACCACTAGTCAGCTGTAAGCGAAGTGCAAAATAAACCATTTTTCTTACTTCAGTTCACCATGTGGCTCCGGGGGGTGCGTCTCTCTGGGACTCAAAGTACGTCATTTCAAATTTCTCCTATAAAATCCTCACTGATGGTCACAAATCCTATTTATCCACTAGTTTTATAACTGACGTCATGGGTTGTTAAGAGTGGAGCTCCACTCTCCAGCAGTCTGCAGATTGTTTTTTTTTATTTCGAAGACTCCAATCTCAAATTGAAAATTCGAATGCCATCCCACCGAACGAATACTCGAATATTCAAATATTCGGTTACAGCCCTATATGAGAAATAAAAAGATACTTTGGAGTTGCATTATTATTATTATTATTATTATTATTATTATTATTATTATTATTATTATTATTATTATTATTATTATTATTATTATCATCAATATTATTATTATTACTATTCTCACTATTATTACAAATAGTATTATTATTGTTACCTCTGCACCCTTGCCCTGCGTTCACACCGCCAGCGGCGAAAGCGTCAAAATAGCTAGAAGTCATTCATTTTCAATGTAAGCTGGCGGCGAGCAGTGGAGAGCAGTGGCCAGCGGCGTCGCGGTGCGTATTGGCTGGTGAAAGCATCAAGGGAGAGTTGAAATCAGGGTAACTTTATGGTAATGAGCTATGACGCGGTTCGCCGGCAACCAATCGAAATGTAGAAGTCCACGGCTTGAGCAGATTACAGTGACGCAGTCCTGTAAACTTTGGTTCCGACCACATTAGTTCCCGTGGCCAACCGCCATTAAAGAAGAAGAAAAACATATCGGATAAAACGAAAAATAGGTGTTGTACAGAGCTGCAGCAATTTTTTTACAATTAAAACCAGTATCATCTGACTTTCATGTTCTAAAAAAACACGGAACTACAAAAACGTTAAGCCGGTAGGTTTCCCACAGATTAATGTTTATTAAAGCCCAAGACTATTAAATGTCTCCTATAATATTAAAATTAGACTAGCACTTAATCATGAACATAAAAATTACACAAATCACACAAATGGCTTTAAATTGAAAAAAAAAAACCCACAGAACTACAAAAAAGTTATTTCCATCGATCAATTTCTTACTTTCACATTCAATATATTTCATGAGTTTAACTAATTATAACCTCCGTGTGGTTAGTCTGCACAAGATTAACAAGCTTGTTTGATTTGCGGCCCCTTTAATTACAGGACAAGGATTAAATCTATGTCAGAGCGTCTAAAAAAATCTCTGTAGCGTCATTGGCAGGGCGGCCAGGGCGAATTTTGACGCTCTCGCCGCCGGCGGTGTGAACGCCGGGTTAGGCACATTCCATTTCAACATTTGAATCAACAGCAAGTAAAACAAGCTAGTTAGCATTGTGCTAACATTAATTCATTTTCATTCTTCAAAATGAATGCTTTGAAAATGCCCTTTAATTTGATTTAGCTTTGGTAGAGGTGTTTCCCACGCTCAGTGCACAAAATATTTTTTAAGCCACTTTAGTGTTAGGACACTTGAGATTTGTTGACTTATTATAGAGCAGAATATTACAGCATATGCTATTAGAAAGTGAATTCAGACACAGCTATGGTCGTCCTCAGATGTATGACTTTACCATCAAAAAGCCACAATTTATTTTCTTTATGCTGAAAATTCCCAAGCATGGATTTGGTGTATTTGTGTGTGTTACACAATCCAATATATGGGACACCATTAAGACTTGAACAAATATTCTGTCCTTTTCTGTCTTTAACATTCAGACATTCACATTGTTTATACATTAATGGATTATTTTGTTTTCTGTTGTGGGAGCGAATGGTTTGTTATCGTATTTGGTGGGGTTGGGTTGGGGTTTGACTAGAGCATGATGTTGCAATTCTCCATCACTCCAGGGTATACCGCCTTCTTGTGCTGCCTCACTTTTTTTTGCTTACCCCTGTGCAATTTGCATGCACAACATTGCCTGAACGAAGCTTTGGTGGAATTGTGATGCATTTTATGCACCACAGAGCGTGTAAGCTTGCAAAGAAAATGCCTTTTAGCCCAGAGCTTTTATTCACCTACAGCTTGAGACACCGTCCATAGTGTCTCCTTCACAAGTGTCCTCTGGTGTCAGTTTATTTAACTTTACAGACTTTCTGTCCAGGTTATTCATGTTCAGTTCCACTCCCACCGTAGGACTCCCCCAGTCACAGAGCACCACAGCACTGGAGCGGTAACGGCTAGTATGTGCTTAATCCAAGTCAGCCACTTCATCTCTCTGAACCACTGCTAATGACTTGGCAAACCACATGACTCTCAAAGTCCTCCGATCGCTGAACTCTTCACACCACACAGATTGCTGTCTTGTAATCAGGAGCCTTTCGGGGTTGGGGTTTACCCACTACAAGACATAAAACAAGATCACTAGGAGTGAAATCCAGTGAGTGTCTCTTGTCTCCTAACTCTGTTTTGTCACAAAACCCACATGTGAGAAGTGATAATGCCGAACAATACAACTTCCTTTCCTACCCGCTTTGCTTGATTTCAGCTGTTATGGCCGTCAAGTGGATAACATCTACCAATGTAAACTTAGCCAGTCCTTTGCTATAGATCAGATGAAGTCGCACCAAGCAAAAATGAAAAGAAGATATTTAACCTCAGCCAAACAGATTGTTTTCTCCCAAATCTGATGTTGGCATAAAGCAAGTGATTCAAGAGTTTTCATCTTGTTTTGCAGTGGAAAAAGTACATACATATCTATGGAGAATCACACAGCATAATTTGACAGCGTAACATGGAAGACATCTTAAAACCAATACCTTCAGAGCAATTTCCATGTCTCACTTAAAGGTTTGACTCCTGTCATTTGCGGGGCCACATGTAAAGCTGTTCATTTTCCCCCAAAGTGACTCTTGGAGATGCCAGTTCAGTTTGACCCCCAATTCCTTTCCAGCGATTATTTTTAATCTAACTACTGTCACAACAAGGCCCTCTTCTCTTGAGTGTCACACTCTGATGAACCCCCATGTGGCCCCTTGTCTCGGTCCCTACTACTGTCAAGTCCATGTGCTCCTCTTTATCATTCCCTCTCATTTATTGTTCTTTCCTGCCACTGCCAAATATGGCTCCCAGCTATTTCCTTTTTATCACCAATCTAGCCTCCTTCAGCTGTATTTCTGTAGTCCATGGATGATCCAGCCTGTGGACTAATCTCCTCCAGCCATTTTCTCACCACTTTCACACCCCAACAGAGAAACTTATTTCCTCTCTTAGTGAGGCGGTCAGCTGACCTTCACACTCGAGCAGCGGGACCGGCCAGAGCCTTTATGGGAAGGGACTGTGGGAGTTTTGATTGAAAACGGGGTGAGAAAACACACCTGGCTGCCACAACATCTCCTCCAATCTCACCTACAACATTCACCTGTTTACTGACTTTTACTAGAAAAACTTTCTCCAAATGTTTTGTTAACATTAAAAAAAGCATCTTTGCATGGCTCAGATTTTACAACTACACATTTTCATAACAGCAGTTTTCTGATTATTTGGGTAAACGGTGTAGCACTCAGCTTCATGTTCATCAAAATGCCTTTGATATGTAAAGATACAATTTCTTATGTAACAGTTTGACAGGTTATATCACTTATTAAAAGCGTGAATGAATATTCTGCAACAGTTTAGATGGCGCAATCTAGATTAATTAAGCTTGAATAACTTCTGTTGTCTTTTTCAAACAACCAATTTAACATTTAACAAACCTGATTATGGAACTAGCGACTAAAACCAAAGCCAGCATGCACAGAACTCGACATGTTATGGTCAATTCATAGTTTACAATGAAGTACCATATTCATAATAAATAGCAGTTCAGCTCTGCAGCATGACATGAGTATGAAATTGATATAAATATAAATATTCAATAAATGAATGAGTTTAAATCACTTGACTTAGTATGATTGGGTTGTACCAAGTAGTGGTTACATGTGAACTGAATGTTACCTCTTTATGTGCAATAATATAACTGACCAAAACTCACTCAGTCCTGGCATAATACACAGGACAAGATGATTTTCCAAAACTCACACAGTCCATCACCTAGTCACAAGTGGACCTTACATGCCCAGGTCTCCCACGCAGTAAATCGTAAACAAATAAAAATGATATGCTGTGTCATATATTATGATATATATATATTTACATTTATGGCATTTAGCAGACGCCTTTTATCCAAAGCGACTTCTATTCCTAACTATAGGGGATAGTCTCCTTGGAGCAACTTGGGGTTAGGGGTCTTGCTCAGGGACCCAGTGGTGGTGCTGAAGGTAGGATTCAAACCCAGGACCTCATGGTCCAGAGGCAAGTATCCTACCCACTGAGCTACCTCCACCCCTTGTACAGAATATCAATTCATTGTTTCCATCAAGGGCGCCGCCAGAAATCTTGCGCCCCATGAAAAATTCGAATTTTTAGAAATATTACTAGCCCTTAACAGGGCCCCATGTCAGTGCTGGGCCCCTAGAATCGTTCTAACCTTTCCCCCCCTGGCGGCGCCCCTGGGTTTTGGAAGTTTGCTCTTGTGCAAAAATGAACACACATTTTACTTTCACCCTTCTCCTCAAGTAGATTAAATTCATATTAAATGTGAAATGGATTGATGAAATTGTAGGTGTGGGGATTTTGTTCTGTAGTGCTGAGGACTGTGTCTGAATCTGGACACTTGTAGCTCATAGAGGAGTTCATCTGAAAACATGCTGTACTATTCAAATCTGCCCTGTATTTACAAAATTGAAGAGATTTTCAAGATAATGTGTGTTAACTTAGTAGGTGTTTGATGAGGAGCTGAAGCTGAAAATAACAGTCGTAACAGTGTAACTGCCGGGGGGGGGGGGGACTAATCGTCCTCTACTCAAGACCTTCCCTCCACAGTTAATGATGTGCAAGCATGGTGAAGTATCACTCGGAGCTATTACTGTTTATCTTTGAAAATAATATTAGAATCACATACGCAGGGTAATCTACCACACAGCTGCACTGACTGTGGGATTGTTAAGCTGGGACTGGAAATGTAATTGCCTGCTACAGACAATAACATAGACGGCAAGCTGAAAATGTAACAATGTCCATAAACAAGTAAAAAAATAGGGTTTGGAAATGTAATCTGTTTTATCATTTTAAAACAATTATCTGCCATTATTGTGCATCCCAATGTTAAGGTTAACAGTAAGCATAAATCCTATTTTCTTACTGAACCATAAGGTACTTCCAAATGAAACACAGTATCAGGGGTGCACTGAACAGTCAAGTAAGTGTTAACTGTCCTTTAGCAATTTTATAGGACAGGACAGAGTACAGTGCAGCAGATGAATGCAGAAATAGTCCCAAGTGAGAGTAAATACAGACCTGTGTTAGTTACCATAATCTAGCAGTAAAATTCTGCAAATACTATCATGAGAATAACGACCGCATTATGATTAATAAAATATATAATATAGTGAAAGTATATTATTGGTTAATATAGATTGTATGATTGATTCCTTAATCGGGGACAGAGTGTGTGTGTGTGTGTGTGTGTGTGTGTGTGTGTGTGTGAGAGAGAGAGAGAGACAGCCTTTCAGAGAATGTGTATGTGTGTGTGTGAGATAGAGAGAGGGAGAGAGAGAGAGAGAGAGAGAGAGAAGGCGTTTCTCCATGTCAAGGAAGGCTCCTAGGAAG
>JBBKCR010016868.1:0-12315 GCA_037577295.1 Ladigesia roloffi | reverse complement strand
ACACACACACACACACACACACACACACACACACACACACACACACACACACACACACACACACACACACATGCATGCATATACACACACACCACAATAGAACCATCAGGCCAGCAGTTCCCTGTTCACTGAAAAGGCCACACTTCAGAAAAGTCCCTCCACAAGCTTCATACAGGTCAGTGTTCCTCTTTATCAGAACACAGTCAGGGACATTACAGGAATGAACTCGTCTGTCACTTCTTAAACAACAAAGCTCCATAACAAAGTTCTATGAAGAGAAGGTATAAAAGAACCACGACTTTGAAGTGTCTCTGTAATGAGATGTAAGAGTGTATAAAACCTTATGACCTTATGCCTCGCTAATGTCCTTAAAGTAAAAAGATTTGAGAAGTTCTGTTTTATTCCAAGGTTAATATCTAGGTTTTTCCTAGAACTTAATTCCAAACCTTGGTTTTTAAGGGCAGTTTGATGACTCAGATTAACACTGTGATTTAGACTTGAATGTTTACGATGTCATTATTGTAAGTATATAGTGCTTTACAAATATATGTACAGTTGATCTTTTGACTAAATGGCTACAAATTCTGAAAGAAACATTCCAAAATCTAGTGGAATGTCATTTCAGATGAATGAGGGCTGGTATTTTTCAAAGTAATGCCCATGTTTTTGGAATGGGAATCTAATTTGGGTTTGTTTCCATACACTTTTGACCATATAATATAACCTAAAAGGACATCACAAGCTCAGAATATAATTATATATGCATATTTTTAAGTATATTGTACATATATCGTGTTACAAAAAATACATATTTAAATATATGCCACTTGTGTGCTGCTCAGACACTGCAGTTTATCTCAGTGGAGTTCAGCTAGTTGGAGGTCTGGACACTGGAGGCCCAGTCTGCAGAATCAGGACAGGCTTCCCCAGTTGTTCACAATAAAGCATTTGTTTGATTAGAATCACCTTTGAATTTGTATCAGACCAAAAATGAACACGTTTAATCCCAAATTCTTCCCTGCAAAATAAATGCAAGCATTATACTCCTTAGACTTCCCTAGCACACAATATGTTTGATTTTTCTCATTTCATCTTGGTTACGTTAGTGAACATTTAGGTTTTATACTCTGCAACAATTGTTGCTGATGGGAAGCCACATAGTCTAAATTTAAACAAAATCTTCAATTTGACCTATTTCCACCCACAGTGTGGTACCTGGGTAAGGAAACCCCAGACTCTCTTTGACCAATCACACAGCATAGAGGCCTGCCTCCCCACCCTTGGTGGAGGACCGTGTAGGCCCTGGAGAGATCCCAGCCCCGCCCCGGGCCCCTCCCCCAGCAGGGTGGATCCCATTAGAGCGATCCAGCTGGTCAGCTCTCTGCCCTGTAGGATACGGGGAAGGCCGTAGATAGATCCGCTGGTGGCCTAAGGGATGGAGGTCCCCTGGCCCGGTCCAGGAACGAAACTCCCAACAGGCAGAACTAGCACCATGTCTGCACAAGTTGCCATGTTTACAATTAACATTTACTCTTCTTACGGTGAAAAGATGAACTCAGGCATATGATTCTCATTATGTAGTAGTAGTAGACCCTTTAGAAAATATGTATACCAAATATTTCAGTAATATTTCTTAAAATATGTTACTTACTCTTTTTCATGACTGAATCAGACATTACTTTCCCGAGTAAAGGGGCCTGATCGTGTTTCCATTCACATGAGTCACATCACATTAATACAATTTAGAGGAGACAAGATTTTTTCTTGTTTTTTCACTTGCATTAGCTGCTCAAAACACTTTTAGAGCTTCCAAAACTAAATTTTTTCAAAACAGCAACAATTGTTGCCAGTGGAATTAAAGGGGGTACATTTAGTTCTGTCAGTACACTACAAAACCAAAGCCTTAATTGCACCCCTCAAAACGACGTTAATTTTCCTCCTAATTTCCAATAAATTAAGGTACATTAAGGGGAAAGGTGCAAAGATTAGGCCTGATTAATAGAACCTCCTGAATTAATGCCTTATGTTGAAGATAAATGTGTTTGACACTCACGTCTTAAATCCACTTTTGGTAAAATTCAGGGGTTGGTTTAACAAATGAATGGCCACTTAATTGAAATGAAGGGGTTTGGTGTAATTTCTGGTGTAAATTAAGGCAGGGTTAAGCAAAATTTAAGTTCTTAAAATATTGCATAAATGATAAGGAGCTGATGTGTAAATGAAAATGCAGGAACAAAAACAGTAGCTCTAATCTACATCTAAACAAATCTACAGACATTGTCCAAAAAAAAGCGAAAGTGTTCAGTAAAGAGCATCGGAAGATAAATGGAATGCGACACCCAGGCGGAGCATTAAAGCAATCACTTCAGCTGCTCTGACAGCCACTGAGGGGCCCAGATGTTGACCCTCAGCCCTGGGGTCAGACTAATTGCAGCACAGTGTTTTAATGGCTGAATTCCAGTCAAAACAGCAGGGGGCTCTGAAAGGAGCATTGTTCAGGGCCTCTAAAAGATGCAGAAACACACTGGGTTTTACACCAGAGCCCTGTATAGATACACCTCCAGACACTGCATTCTGATATTGCAAGGACAAACAGATTTACCTCTGACTTCCCCCTGTGTGTTTACTGGCATTCACACATAGAAAACACAGTATAATTTGTTCAAGTGCAAAGATGTTTGCATGCTGGGGTCCTCAGTGTGGGTTACTTTCGTCATTTTGTGACATATTCATTTTGGTGAAAATTTGGCACCCTCACTAAAGACGATTAAAAAGTCTTTAAATATACTTTATACTGATAATAGAAAATAAAATCAAAAACTTTATTGTGAGGAGAATTTAGTCTGAGAATAAAGTAACTATTAGTGAAAAATGCATTTTTAAATAAAAAAAATAAACACTACCCATTTCTCATTCACACACCATGATCTGATTACAGCCTTGCACACTCTTGGTGTTTCTTCAATTAGATTCATGAGGAATCGACCTGGAATGGTATTTAATTAACACGTGTTCTTCGTTAAGAGGTTGAATTTCTTGCCTTCTGAATGTGTTTGGGACCATCAGCTGTGATGGTCGGGTTGGTACACAGTTAGTAATCCTATTAGACTAGAGATCTACTCCACATTATGGCAATAACCACATAACTAAATGAAAAGAAACAACAGTCCATTAGTGCCTCATTACAAAATATTTTCTGGTTTTGGATTTAGGTTCTATGTAACTATTTTTTTGTTTATTGCTTAATTCAATGTGTTCATTCATTATTTTATTTGATGTCAATATTAATGTACAAAGCAAAAAATAATAAAAACATTGAATGAGAATGCGTGTCCAAAATCACTGGGATATAAAAATGAGGTGACACAGGGCCCAAGTCTCTTAGCCATCCTTCAATATAAAGGAGATTCAAGAGCGTGTAAGAAATTCAAAAATATCATGAACCAGCCAGATCTGAAGAGATTTTGCATAAAGGAATAATGAAGCTGTGCTGTGTCGCCCCACCCCGCCCCACTGCGGTGATTCCAGATTTACTATCACGTCCTTATGACCAGTTCAGCTGACTTAGTGCAAAGATTCAAAACTTGTTATACTTCTTCTTTCATATTTCAATCCTCTTTCGGTAAATATGCGGGGATTTCCTCAGGGCTAAATGCAAATAATGTTTACAGTGAAAAGAATCTGATCTGCACGATGTGGACAGAATGTCACGTTGTGACTCAATTGGGAATTTACCATTTTTTTATTAGAACTCAAAACATGAACCTTCAATCTGTTAAAATATTTCTCCAAAATTAGTTACTTTTTGGAACATTTAATCAAACACACAAAGTTCATAGAGGAATACCTGTAATTAGTCAGAGCTCACATCAATTTTGTCATTGATTAGGAGAACTATACAGGTGATATATGTTGAGTTCAGATAAAATGTGGCAATGTGGCACAGTGGGTGGATATTGCCTCACAGCAAAAAGGTCTTTGTTTCGCTTCCCAGTCAGTCCATGTGTGGAGCATGTTCTTGTGTCTGTGTTCTTTTCTCCCAGATGGGTTTCATCCCACAGTTCAAATACATGAATGGTATGTAAATTAGAAATACTAAACTTATGGGCGTTTATAGTGTTTCCCTGTATTTCTGTTTTGCAATGAAATGGTATCTTGTGTTTCCCCACCTTTTACACTACAAGAGCTACTGTTTGGGATAAATGGTTCATATAAATATCTCGTTTTTGCTGGACATAGAAAATGTGCAAAACCTTGCAAAATCAGTATCACAGTCCTCCACATTATAGAACCCAAAAGCAAGTTAATGAATAATTTCTGTATGGATACATATCTATCATCAATCTGTGCCAGAATGACTCTGAAATAGTCCCCTATGGCATTACAATAAGTCAAAGTATGCATAGCAGATATACTGGTCAGGCTACACGAGCAGAGACGGGTAAACAAAAGCACTGTTCACTTTCTCTCAAGCTGAGGGAGTGCAGGACAGAGAGGAAAGTCTCTGGCTTATTTTTCTCTCTCTTTCTTCACACAGCCGAGGTTTACACCACTTAGCTATGTCAATGGAGTTGACCTTCCTCTGGTCCGGCTTGACCCTGATATTAATATGCCCCTTGTTCTGCCATCGGGCACTCAGCACTCCACTCTTGTGTAAACATAATCGAGTACTTCCGTAGTGTGCTCACCACATTTCGTACAAGTAATCTGTTCCCTGTGTCTTAATTCAGGCCCTAGCCTATATACTATAATAAACACTGCACATTATAAGAAGCATCACACAACATAATAAGCATTCCACACTCTTCCATGCACCATGCACTGAAATTAGCAATTGGCATTATAAAAAGCACTACACACTATAATAATTTGCATGCTATAAGAAGCACTAGACACTATATGAAGCACAATACACAATAATAAGTACTGTATATTGCACTACAGTAGCGGTTCTCAAACATTTTTGTTCATTCCCCACTTAGAAAGAAGTAGAATTTTTGTGCCCCTCCTGACCTATTGCGCCCCCCATGGTAGGATAATAAATTACACATGCAGGTTTACCATGATTTACTTTAGTGAAATAACATCAAAAAAATCTCTAAAAAGCATCTTAACATTATAGCACCAGATGCAACATTAACATTCAAAACATTAACACACATACACAAAATGCCAACTAATTAAATTGGCCTAATAATTAAATTGTGCTTGAGTTTCTCACTTTTCACTGTGTAAAAATAAGGCAGATAAACAAATGACTATGCTCCGTCACAGCATTAGTGACTGCAATGAGCCTGTTTTGCACTACACATCTTTTCAAAACGGGGTTGCATGCTTGATACTGCCACTCTCAAGTCATGCTCAACATTACGCTGAGATCTGCATTTTGTTTTCAAGGAAGCAACAGCTGAAAAGCCTGTCTCACAGAGATAGGATGTGGCAAAAAGAAGAAGAATGCCCACTCCTCTCCGCCCAATGACTGGATGAGTGTCACAGATGTAAATCTTAGCTTCAGAAGTCATCTCAGTCTGTTGCTCCTCTTCAGTTGAGCTAAAATCAGCTGGTGCTGCAGAAAATAAACATAGGCTACTTTATCATTGCATATTAAGCACAAATCTGTTTGACAACAGTCCACTACCATTGGTAGGTATTGCATGTAGCCTACAACATAAGAGAAGTATCAGTAAACTAAAATATCATAACACCCATCTGCTGCATTAAATGGGTCCAAAACTCAGTCATACTGAGCAGCAGCACTATGCGGAAAGTATTTCTGAAACAATTCTCTCAATGCAGCGATGTGCTGTTGTATGCAATATATCACTGTGGTGGCTCTGGAATCCATGGTTTCAGTGACTCAAGCTTTCGGATGAATGCAGTGATCTTGTCTGCCAGGTGAGGAAGGTGCTTGTCTTTGCCTTGAAGCTGAAGATTTAATTAATTCAGCTTAGCAATCACATCACTGAGATAAGCCAGTTTCATCAGAAATGGTTCATCACTAAATTTGCCCGCTGCCTCCTACATGCGCTCTTTCTCCAAAAACACCCGAATCTCCGTTCTGAGCTCAAAGACACGCGACAGCACCTTGCCACAGGAGAGCCATCTGGCTTCACTTTGAAACAGCACAGCTGTATGATCAGCTCCCATCTCCTCACAAAGAGCGGAGAACAGTCGCACTTTGAGCGGTTGCGTTTTGATGAAATTAACCACACCCACAACTGCTGTTAAAACCTCTTTACTTCGGGGCTGAGCTGCCTGGAAGCCAGCGCTTCCCGATGGATGATGCAGTGCGTCCATTGTGCGCCCGGCACAGCCCTCTTGATTAATGCCTGCAGTCCTTTCCTTTTCTCTGCCATGGTCTGTGCACCATCGGAGCAAAATCCCAAACAATTTCCCCATTTCAGACCATGTTCTGTAGAGTAGCAATGTTTTTGAATGGCTCTTGAGTGCACATACTTGCAAAAAAAGTTTTTATTACGGTCAGTGGCTTCGTCCACTTGTAGCGCAAAACGATTCTCTCTCAGTTTTCCAGCGAGCTGTTCTTCAGTGTCAATGGGAATGTCGCAAATTCGTCTCGCAACACTGTCATTTGACAGGGGAATCGTTCTCAATTTTGGTCTCATCACGCATAATTCAGTAGTATGTCAGTAGTAGCGGGGAGAATAAGTTGCTCAGCTATAGTGTGAGGTTTTTTGCCCTGGGCAACTCTATATGCAATATTGTATGATGCCATTTGTTATGCAGCTTTCATCATTCGCTTTTCCTGCTGATGGTATTCTGCGAGTTTTCGTTGGCAAAAAGAAATGGGCTTATCAGTGTGTGTTGGGTGTGAAGTCTCCAAGTGTTAGGCCTCATACTGTTTGCTGACAGTATGTCCATTGTGAGTGAGTGCTCTTTTGATGAGTTAACTTTAATGAATACAGACATAAAAATGCTAATTTTATTCCGATTCCTCGCGCCCCGCCTGCAGTACCTCCGTGGGGCGCGCCCCACACTTTGAGAAACGCTGCACTACAGTAAGCATTATACATTATAATATATACTACACACTTTGATAACTTTACACTATAACAAGCCTTAAACACTATTCATACCATATACTACAATGGACACTACACACTATAATAAGTACTGTTCACTATAATGGACACTACACACTATAATAAGTACTGCACATTACAATAGGCACTACACATTATAATAAGTACTACATTTACATTTACCAGACGCTTTTTATCCAAAGCGACTTCCATTTCTAACTACAGGGGGCACTCTCCCTGGAGTAATTTGGGGTTAAGGGTCTTGCTCAGGGAGTGGTGGTGCTGGGGGTAGGATTCGAACCCAGGACCTTATGGTCCGCAGGCAAGTATCCTAACCACTGAGCTACCTCCACCCTACTACACACTATAATAAGCACTGCACACCTATAATGAGCACTACACAATATAATAAGTACTGCATCCCTATGATAGGCACTACACAATTTAAAGGGCGCACAACACACAACAATAAGCACTAAAAACTATGATAAGCATCACACACTATAATGAGCACGGCACGAGATAATGAGCACAGCACACTACAATGAGCACTGCACAGGATTTCAAAAAATGAACAACAGTATTTTGCATTGATGAGAAAGAACAAAATATAAAATTACCAGAATTACCAGTTTGACAACTTTAATGAGCTAATGTAACCAGGCATGTTACAGTAAAGAAAATTGTCCTTGTTTTTATGTAGTAGTTTAATGTGGTATGTGAACATTGTTAACACTGTTAATGCTTTAAAAGATGTTGCTCTCTCTCCAGTCCATTCAGTACATGTATGGGAACAAAAAGTTCTTTTTTTTAACAGTTTCACCATTTCATTAATCAACTCATTTACATATATGCAGCAGTTTAGCCACAGTTATAAAGCCAGAGTTATAAAGCATGGCTACTTTTTAAACCAGGTTAAAAAATACAGGACAGCCAATCAGAACAAAGATTAGTTACGGACAATCTTAAAGACATAGCAACAAGAATAAAGAGAGCCGGAAAATGGTCATGGAAAATTGAATCAGGATTGTTTTTGGTACATAAAACCAAAACCTGAAAAATATATTATAAGGCAAACTTAGAATGTAGGCCTTTTAAACCACCTACAGAGAGCCAGTGTAAGCAATCTCTGACATGTATGTGATTCAATGGTACAAGGTGTAAAGTCTGGACTTAGTCTTTTCCATTCGGTGCAAAGCATTAGTTTTGAGGATAGCGATTAAAATGACACAACGTGGCACTATAAAGAGAAGTGCACTGAGGAAGAATATATTTCATAATGCCAAAACTGTGTCACAGGGAATCTACTGGGAGAACAAGGTCACTGAGAGACTGAGACATAACGGAGAGCTATTTCAGCAAGGAAATCCCTAAAGCTAAACTAAGCCAATGGGGAGACAACACTCATATATGTGCATTTCTAAAGGGCGGTCAGGCTTAAATAGTGGCAAAGTAAATGAGGCTGAGAAATCCATCCATGTGAGCTGCATTAAACCATAAATGCATCAAACATAATAAATGTTGTTGAAAAAAGAATAAAAAGGGGGTTTGAGACCAGCCTCAACAACTCGCACCTGCACACAGTATGAATCATGAATCAAGGGTGTAAAATTTTGCTTTACTTCCAAAATAAACTGAGCTCATGGTTTTAGGCCACCTAGTTTTGATTTAAAACATCACTGGCAAATCCAGTTTTCAAGTCAAGCGTGACATTTGTGCTATTTTAAGAATATACCAGTTAAATTGGGCATAAAACCCTGAAGCAGCATAATCAAAATGTTTTAAATGTCCACAGAAAGAAAATAAAGCCTGGTCCATTTGATGATGCATTTGTGCAGAATGAATGCCAAAAAGTCACTGTAAATAAGGTAAAGAGGTAAAGAGCATAAATAAAATGGACAGACAGTTCTAAAAGGTCAGGTAAACAAGACTCGGTTTACTGATAGTGCTTTCCTTGTACTAGAGGTGCATTCACCTGCACCCTACTGGGCTGCCATCTGTGCTTTAGTGGGTAAGACCTCACGAGCAGGGCTCTGATATTTATACTTGAGCATTGGACTTGCTGGACCTTTTTTTGTCAGAGTTTTATCTCAAAGTCTTATCCATTTACCATTTTTCTAAGTGCTGATTATTGTTGGATGCATGTTGACATAGAAAACATTGTTTACTTGCTGGCACAGCTGCCTCATGGCAGTCCTTACTGATATGTTCAATTAACTCTTTAAACATAGATCTTCATTCTTTTTTTTTCTTCAAGGTGTCCCTCAGGGATCTGTGCTAGGCCATCTTCATTTCAATAAACATGCTACTCTTGTTTCACATTATTAAATGTCATGACCTTCATTGCTATTGTCATGACAAGCTGATATCTATCAGTGTTCAACTCTGATGAGGCAAATAGATTGCTATATTTAACTACTGACATAAACAGATGAACTTGTTAAACCTTCCCAGACTGTTGAAATATTGCTGTGATTGTTAAACAGGGTTTTATACCCTCACAGACCCAGAAGATGCAGAAACGTTAGTTTATGCCCTTATAACATCTCACCATGATTTAAAAAATGTCCTTTTTATTGACTTGCTATTGACTTGCCATTGACCAAGCTGCAGTATATTTGAAAAGAGCCTACTTCATCCCCATTTTCAATTATTCACTGGTTACCAGTTAATAAACATATTAAATAAAAAACTGTAGTTTTAACTCTCCTCACAATATGGCCCCTAAGAAATAGTGTAAGCCCCTTACTCACACCTTACTTGATACTATCATTATGTATTTATTTATTTATATTTATATAAACCTTTAATAGTCCCACAAGTGGGAAAATTCCTTGGTCATGGCAGAAAGTAGATAGTACAAAGAGCAGCAAAATTAAGGACAAAATAGAATAGAATAAAATACTATATCATAGTACAGAATAAAATTTGAATGTTAAAATATACAGTCAAAAAATGGTATAAAATCTAGCAATATAAATTTGGACATCTGTATTGTGTGTAAAATGAAAGTAAGACTAAATGTAGATTTGAGCCAGTTGTATGCATATACACCATGAATATATTTAGATAAGTATATACAGAGTGGATATATAAGTAAAAATTGGAACACTGTAGATGCACACACAGTTAAAAATGGAGTCCATTTTATTGTTCAAATGTCCATCAGCCTCAGTGTCCATACCCTGGGTGTTCAGTGGTTGCAGTGAAGAATGTTTGTATCTGTGGAAGTTTGCCACCATTTCCTTGGTTTTCCAGTGTTAATCTGGAGGTAGTTCTGCTCGCACCAGTCCCGGGTCACTTCTCTACACTCCTTGTCATCCCCATCAGTGATGAGGCCGACTATTGCAGAGTCATCAGAGAACTTCTGCATGAAGCATTTGGTGGAGTTGTGAGTGTAGTCTGGCATGTAGATGGTGAAGAGGAACGGTGTCAGAATCGTTCCCTGCAGGGTCCCAGTACTGCAGACGACCCTGTACGACACACAGCCCTGGGATCTCACATACTGTGGTTGGTTAGTGAGGAAGACGCCCATGTACTCAAGCTTTTCCCTCAGGTTTGTGGGAAGGATGATGTTGAAGACACTGGAGAAATCAAAGAACATGATTCTCAGAGTGCTCCAGCAGTCTCCTGGTGAGAGATGGAACGATTTAGGAGGTGAATAATGGCATCATCCACTCCGGTGCCAGGCTGATAGGTGTGTCCAGTAATGAGCTTACTTGGGGCCGAAGCTGAGCCAGGATCTGGCTCGTGGTTCCAAAATGTAGACTCTGCTTAACAGGTTGTAGTGTTGTCCTCTAAACTGTGGAACCCTGTTTCAGCCTTTGAATCCCAGTTACACAATCCCAGTTCTGTTTTCTATGTCTTATCTGTCTCATGCTACTTTTGTCTAGCTAAATATTATATTTCTGTGGCCTCCTGCTATATTATGTACTAATTTTTCTATTTTAATATAAATGTTTTCTTATTTCCTCTTCTAATTGTTGTCTTGGGTTGCTTTATCCCTTATGTATTTGTATCTTTTTCTCCTAGATATTCTATAAACGAATGCAACATTATAAAAATAAAGTATTATTATTTCACAAAAGGACAATTAATTACTTCATAGTTGTTTAAAATTTAAATGTGATGTGCCTAAATTTTATTGAAGTTTAGATCAATTGCACCTGCATGACCCATTGTGGGAACCCACCCATCCAAACTGACCCCAAAAAATACACATTGCTCACCAATCTATGGATTTAGAATCAGCACTGGCCTTAGGGGCAGCTGGTGGTCTCGTGTTTAGGGAAGGCTGCAATTGGAGGGATGTAGCTTCAAATCCCAAATCACCAGTGACACCACTGAGGTACCCTTGAGGAAGTTACCATCCCCATACACTGTCATACACATTGTGGGTACGGCGTTCCTGGCTGCCCACTACTTCACTTGGTGACTGGATTAAACACAGAGAAAGAATTTCATATTGTTTATACTGTGTGCTGTGTTGTGGGGTGTTCATGTGTAAATATATTGGCCACTTTACTTACATACTTACTGACTTGTCATGCTGTGTTTTTCGGTGAGTTATTAATGACAGTCGGAATGCTGTTTTGTCACTTTTTGGCACACCCCACACCACTTTTTTCTAATTAGCTGATCCAAACCTGACTGACCTGAAGGTCAACCTGCGCATCACTGCCAAATATACTTGTAGACATTACAATAGTCTTTAGCTCTTTCACGCATGTTATCCATGGGAAGACCAGTTTACATTTTAATTGAGGTGATATAATTCTTAGAAATAAACATGATGTAAACATGATGTTATAGATAAATCAGGATTATATTAAAACATTACTTTATCTTTATCAGAAGTGCAATAATAAATTGTTCATGCCTTTTAGTCTAATGTTACCAGGGGCGTGGCACACGGGGGGGATGGGGAGGATTCAACATCCCCACTTTTGTTAAAACGTGATTCCATCCCACCCACTTTTGTCAAATTATATTGTATTAAATTGATGAAATTGTATTTATAACTTGGCATCCCCATCTCAGAACACCCCCACATTTGGAAAGCTTAATACGCCCCTGAACGTTACTAATTTGTGAACATATTTATTTTATATATTTAGTTCTTCATACTGTGTTTTTCACCTTTTACTGCACAAAATCACCTCACAGCCTGAAATAAAAAAATTTCTATTATCAATCAACAACAATAATAATAATAATAATAATAATATAATATAATATAATATAATATAATATAATATAATATAATATAATATAA
>JBBKCR010016851.1:0-28050 GCA_037577295.1 Ladigesia roloffi | reverse complement strand
TGTATATATATATATGTGTATATATATGTATATATATACATATATATATGTATATATGTGTATATATATATATATATCTCATCATCAATACAGTTGCCAATGAAATAACTGTATTAATGTAATATTTGATTCATGTGGAAAATTTAGTGCATTATTAGATATTATTAACATGTACTTATTTTTTATGTGGTTAAGGTAAACTTGGACCGAGACATTAATTATTATTCTTTCAAGTGATACAATGATTGTGTTAAAATGTCATGTCTTGTTTGAATGTGTTCTCTTTTTATGTTACTATTTGACCAAAAACAATTTAATTCCGGTGGCATGCATTTGTTTTGCACTGCATCATTTAATTTTTACTTTTAATGTTGAAATTCTGCACAGATTTTCTACTCACTCTTTTCCCTCCTTTGTACAATTTTAATACTGGTTGAGGAGGATAAAATGATAAATATGTGATGAAATACCACTAATGTAGATGAAAATAAACCAGAGAACAGAAATGTGTCCTGTGAATTTTTTTTCTTGAATGCATGCATATATATGGCATCAATTTTAACATTCTGTGGGTATAAAAAGCTGGTTTTGTCAGCAAGTCATTCCAAGTTCATCCTTCAAACTGACATGCACACACAACTACACTTAATGGACGAGCAGCGCCACCTGGCCATGGCGCGCCTTTGGGTCTGTGGCAGGCAGTCAGATGGTGCTCGTGAACTTGGTGTGTGTCAAAGTGTCATCAGCAGACTTGCATCAAGACACCGAACCACTGGCAGAGTTCATTACAGACCCAGGAGTGGAGCCCTATGAGTGACAGACCACAACGATGACCAGTACCTAAGGACCTATGCACTCAGACATCGTTATGCAACTGCCACACAGCTGCAGGCCTGTTAACGAGATGCGAGGGTTACTGGGGTTTCCAGACAAACCATTCGTAACTGACTCCATTGCTTTGGCTTGAATGCCAGACTACAGGTGCAGGTGACTCCACTGACACCAAGACACCGCTGTTGTTTGCAGTGGGCACAAGACCACGTGACCTGGAGAGTGCAGCAGTGGTCTACCGTCCTGTTTACGGATGAGTTTCGGCTCAACTTGAACAGAAATGATGGTCGTCAGCATTGCTGGAGAAGGCGAGGTGAGGACAACATGGTCCCCAGGGTTTGCTTTGGTGGAGGAGGTGCAACAGTCTGGGCAGGCATCACCAGTCAGTGCAAAACAGATCTCCTAAACCATATGGGATACATTTAAAATTCTTTCAATGGCTTATCTCATGGCACCCTGTGACTAATGTATATGGCCACGCCAATATCCGCCCTCCATTTTGAAAAAAGCTCAAAACATTCCTAAGCCTCAAAGGCCGTTGCTCAAAATCTCATGAATTTTGGTACACATCATCTCCATAGTAAGCCAACCAAAGCAAGTCAAGTGGATTTTTGAATTATCAAACCGTGCCAATCAATTCCCTAGGTGTGGCCTTGAATTATGCTAAGGTCAATATCTTCACAGAACAACATCATAACATCATCAAACTTGGTATTCTTCATGTACACTTAATATTTTGTAGAAGATGGCACAATTTGGCCATTAGGGGGCGCTATAAATTCCACATTTCTATATCTTAAAAAACGCTTCAAATAAAAATTCAAAATTTGATACACATCGGATTGAGCCACTGCTGAGTCAATTGCCGAAATATCTTAATGATGAATTAAAGAGGGTGTGGTCTATTCGCTCTGAAATTTCCACATGTAAATTACCGCCCAGGGCGTACACTGAACAAGTTATAATGAAATCCTTTGCCACACTGGTCTGTAGTTCAGGCTACACCTCAAAAACCCGATTTGGCACATGTCAACCACTAGGTGGCGCTGTCACATGCCATGTTACAGTCATGAGCTATATTTACAAATTCTTCATGTTCTTATTCTCTGGAAGCTCCTGCCTCAAAAGTATATCTCTGATTTCCATATGGCCACGCCCACTGGCCGCCATTTTGTCTAAACTGTAAAACCTATTAAAGTTAATGATACCGAGGCCGTTTATCCAAAGCACGCCAAATTTGGTATACATCATCTACGTTGACGGACGCAAAAAAGTTACTGAAGCGGATTTTTGATTTATGCAATTGCTTTGATGTTAAGCATGAATACGTATAGAGTGGGAGTGGCCTATTTTTATTCTGAAGCCAATAACTTCAAAGGTCAACCTCGTAACATTACCAAAATTCAGTCACACACCACACACAAGACGTTTTGGACATCAGCAAAAGATTGCACATGTTTACAACTAGGTGGCGTTCTAACATTGCAAATTACGTTTTTGCTCATATCTCGTTAACCATGTCACGTCAACACAACGTTTTTCATAAGCCTTATACCTTGAATAACCCTTCATATCATCTATATGGTCATGCCCACATAGCCACTGGCACTTCCCGCCGTTATTCCCTGCCATTGTAATATGTCTATTTCATTTTGCCTATATATACTAAACCATATGGGACACATTTCTAATTCTTGCACAGGCTAGTCTCATGGTACCATGTAACTATAATCTATATGGCCCATTTCTGGCTGCCAAAATTTTCCATCAGTTTGAAAAAACCTCAAAATTTGTATAATCCATCTACTCCAAGGTCATTGCTCGACATCTCATGAAATCTGGTACACATAATCTCCATAGTAAGCCATCTGTAAAACTGCTTAAAAAGTCTCCTTATCAGGTTGTCCAACGTGCCCATGGTCGTCAGCGCTCATGTTGCTTGGACCCCGTCAATAACCGCTTGCGGTTCTAGTATTTTATGTGAGAATGTAGCTGAATTTACGTTCATATTTGTTATAAAAATAACTTAATAATCGTATAATTTCTTAGAATTAAAATGCATATAAACATGTTGCCTTCAGCGTTAAAGTGGACATTTCCGCGGAAAACGATCAGCTAAATTCTCAGAAAAAAATCTGCTCTGTGACTGAATGCTAATCCTGAGCCGCCTACAATCGAGGGGTTAGTGTGTGTGTGTTGATGTATGTATTGTATGTGTGTCTATATATTTATAGGTATATATTTATAGGTGTGTTGAAGAACTTGCCCCCAAAGAGCCCTGTCATTAATGCTCTCCAGCACCTTTGTAACGAACTCGAAGGGAAATTGTGAGCCAGGCCTTCTCGTCCAATATCAGTGTTTGACGTCGTAAATCCTTCTTTGTGGAAAGCCTTCCAAGAAGAGTGGGGACCAACTCCATATTAAACTCTATGGGTCGGTTTCCCAGTCAGGGATTAAGCCTAGTCTTGGACTACTATTTCTTCTTCAATGGAAAATCTCTATTCACAGCACAATATAATCCCTGTCCAGAAACCCGACTTTATGTGTTTGAAAGTCGTTAAAGTCCCTGTTGTTAAAATAAACAGGCGTCCATGTGGTGTACTTTAAACGCTTTATGTCCTCCAGGCCTTTAGAGGGCGATGTGGAAACCAGTCCGCGTATTTTCTGTACACGAGGAACACGTGAAATTCCTCGTGTTGATGCTTGGATTTACGTGTCAGATAAATTTTAACACATTTATTTCAGAAGAATTCTGAGTCAGAATGGCGCCGGTAAGTAGTGTTATTTTTTTATGAAGTGTCTTGTGTTCTCCCACTTTATGGGAGTATATGTTTTGTTTATTACTTGTTTTAAAAAAAGTTTTCCAATGGCCTGCCACATGCTCTAATTTTAGAGCATATGTTCCTTTACAAATGTTTTGTTTTTATTATAAGGAATGGATGTCTGAACAAGCGTTGAAATATGTGAAACATGTGTCTGAATGCTGTCTGTTCCATTAGGCTTCAAAAAAGAACAAAAAGAAGAAGCCCAGCTTCCGCAAGCTGCTCAAAACCAGCAATGTCAAGCTGGATAACAAGCTGAAGAACCGCCAGTTTAAACAGCAAAGCACAGCGAAGAAGCAGCGCAAGGAACAGAGGAGGCTCCGCCAGGCACTCAGTGATGTGTCCCACCAGACTCTCAAACCTCTGGAGAGGTACAAGAAGAAAGCAGGTCAGAAAACCCTTTGTACTTGCATTACAACATTCTGATGTTCAGATTTGATGCAGTGATGCAAACTGTGATTTAAGAGTAATCTTTGAGCTAAAATGATTTTGAAAAGCCAGGAAGCATGTTGCTCTGGGGTGTGTTGCTCAAGGGTGACTTAGTGGTGGCCCTGGTAGTCCTGGGATACAAACCCATGACATTTGTATTGCAGGGGTACTCCCTAACAACCAGACAACCAGCTGTGCTTGTAGAGATGAGATGAGTAAATTGTAAAAATGTGTGTTATGTGATGAATAGAAGAGGAAGAGGAGGATGAAGATTTCCTGGAGACGCTACCCACTGACATGATAGATGAAGATGACTTGGAAGAGATTAGAGTGATGGCTCAGAAAGCATCTTTCATCACAAGGGACCTGTCCAGCTGGTAGGACAATTTGACATCCTGACCGTTTTCATTTTGTACTTCCAAGGAAATTGTGTATATTGATATGAACAAAATTATAATGCGGATATTTACCTTATCTTTCAGTTGATTTAGGGATACATCTTTATTCTCACAATTGATACAGTAATGCGTTTGGATATGTATTCAAATTATGTGCAGAAGTTGTGGACTGTAAACAAACTCAGTAAATGCACAGCATTTTGTTCATTTTTCCACTTTTGTTTTATATCTCAGTGCTCCAGTTCACTCCAAGAAACGCAAGTCTGATCAGCCGGTGGAAAAGTATGAAAAGACTCCTAGAAAAATTAAGCGAGAGGAGGAGAAAGAGGTCATTCATTTACTGCCAATCAAAGACAGGACTGGTCTTATCCCTCAGACCATGGAGAAGCCAGGTGAGTCTGGTGTTTTTGGACATGTTTTAGTTTAGGGTGGTGGTTTTATGTTATCATTGTGATTTTTTTCTTCCACCCATTTTTTTATTTCTAGTGATACAGAAAGCCGACGAGGAGCAAGACGAAATGGAGGAAAACAACAATGATGAGCCAATGCAAGGTAGAATTTTGGAGGGGAATGTAGTTAGATTTCAAGTGCATGCTATGGATATTACCATTGTAGTTCCAAATCTTGGACAAATCCTCTTACTGTTGAAATAATTGTTTAGTTACAAGCTAAAATAGATTTTAGAACATTTAAATGCCTTGCATTGTTGGCATAATGTCAAATAATCTTGAGTGTTTAACATAACTAATTTCAGTTTGTTGAGAGTGTTACATTTTGGCTGTAATCTTCTGAAGCATCATATTCTACAGTGACACACAGCAGACATTGTAGGAGCCTTAATGTTTGCAGAAGGTTTTTGCTCTGGAAATCTGATCTTGTCTGTATTTTTACTAAGCAGAGCTCTCTCAGAGCTTCCTGGATTTGACCCCTGAAGAACAACTTGAGCTTCGCTCGCAAAAGCTGACAGAGAAGAAGCTGCATATTGCTACTTTGGGGTCAGCAATCTTGGCAGATCCAAATTCCAATGTAAGCTTAATGCCATTAGTATTATTGTTTTATCTGGGGAGATTTGGGTGTTTATGTCTGTGGATCAGTGTCTAGAATTTTATCTCGGACAATAACTGTGGAATAAATTGCAACTCCATGGGCAATAGTGCTGTTCCACCTCAGAGTAATGTAGTAACAATGTTTATTACCAGATACAGGCATGCGATATGTAGGTATTGTTAGTAATTTTTGTAAGTGACCCCAGTGGCACTTAAATGATTGGGGAGGTAAAAGTTTATGCACAATAAATCTAATATTTCTCAATTAGATATTGCAGTTATTACCTTTGCTATATGTTTTACTTATCCACTTAGTAGATATTATTACGTTTAAGACTTTTTTCCTCAATTTTGAGGAAAAATGCTTGAAAGAAGCCGGTTAAATAAGAAAACTGCAATACATCAAATGACTTCAGTTAAAAATATAGAAATACGTTGTATATAAGCTGTTTTAAATATTAATTAGAAGTATTGCTTCTGTGCTCTTCAGGTAAAGAAGCTTAAGGAGCTGAGGACCATGCTGTTGGAGACAGACCCTTGCGTGGCAGTCACAGTCAGGAAGCTCGTCATGGTCTCGCTGATGGAGATCTTCAAGGACATTGTGCCTTCTTACAGGATTCGGCCACTGACAGAAGAAGAGAAGGCTGCTAGGGTATGATCTTGTTCATCTGGGTGGTGCACACAGTCTCTTTACTGTGAAAGCTTTATGACTGAAGATAAAACAAAAAGCAGGAGTTTGACAAAATTAACCAATCATGAAAGCAGCATGCATTAACCATTGCTCACTTGATCCAAATGTTGATAGTTTGTTAGTATTCTCTCAAAATGATAGAAGAATACTGCACATCTAAAACAGTTGTTTTATTGTAGAATCGTTTGTGTCCATACTGTTCAAACACACGACCATTCAAGTGTGAAATATCTTACGGTATTGATAATGTATTTTATATACAGTAACATACATTTTAGTGATCAATGGTTTTGCCAAATTGTCTGTGAACACATTATCAAATGTTGGATCAACATATGGCATATAATCAGCGGTAAGATTTGAAATTTGGTTTGGAATCATGAAGTGTTTGCTTTTGTCATTGTGCAAATCTGTTTATCTTTAATATCCTCCTTGTGTTCTGTTAATGGTTTTGAACCTATTGCTCAGGACTAGCAATTTAGAACCAGTGTTAAGTGAGCAATAGGTTCCAAACAATAACATAAAACAGGAGTCAATAATGCAAAAACTTGTGTACACTTACATATAATATTACGCCAATTAGTATAACCTCTATGCATAAGCTTCTATTATGTGCTTATAATAGCAATAACTGTATTGGTCCGAAACTTGTGTCTTGGCTGATTTGGTGTGAGTTAAAATCCAAAAAACCTTTAGCCAGGTATAGCCAAACTGTTCCTCTAACTATATCTGTCTGTTCTCTGTTATTATGTCCTCAGGTCAAAAAGGAAACACAGCAGCTGAGGCAGTTTGAGGAGGGACTTGTCAGTCAGTATAAATTCTATTTGGAACATTTGGAGCAAACAGTCAGAGGTAAAGCAGACCCAGGTTATACCCACAAAAATTGCAGAGGCTTAAAAACTGTATTTCTTAAATGCTGTCTTTGTGTTGCTACAGACTGGAAGCAGAAGAAGTATAAAGGCAGCCAGGCTGTGTCTTTGGCCTGCTATAAGGGCCTGGCCGAAGTGGCCATCAGATGTATGTGTGAACTCTTGGTGGCGCTGTCGCACTTCAACTTCCACAACAACATTGTTGTAGCTGTGGTGTCTTTGATGAATGAACCTTGCAGGAAGGTAAGTGACACAACTTCATTCCTTCATGCACATGTCACAGCAGTCACTAGAGGATAGAGGTGTGCAGAGCGGCCGCTGTTCGTATCTGTATTTGTATTTGTTAAAAGAGAAAATGATTCGTATTTGTATTCGAGTAATATGTATAAAGCCGCGCACAAATCTACTCCTTAACTCGGACAACCCAAGTCTCCAGGAGTTTCCAGAAGCCTCCCGCACATTTGATAGTGGCTCCCTAATGCCCGCAAATTCAATAAAATATACCGGAAACATGTGCAAGCAAACGAGAGCTTGCACGTGAGACTGAGCAAGTGCATCGTGCTCTTGAGAGAAGCGTGCACTCGAGAGAGGCAGAGAGAGGCAGAGAGAGGCAGACAGGGGGTGGCGGGGGTGGCGACCTCCCTGAAATGAGTTTTTGCAGGTTGGGATCTCAGTGAACTTGAGCGTGTGATGGGGGGAGGGGGTGGGGGAGGCAGAATATCTAAAAGTGAAAGTGATCAATCGGTCAAACGTGAACACACCATTGCACACAGTGTGAACAGCACGAAATTCCTCCTCTGCATTTAAACCCATTCACCAAGTGAAGTAGCGGGCAGCCATTAATTCTGCACACATGTGAGCAGCGTGTGGGGAGCAGGGGGTTCAGAGCACACATTTGTCCAAATACTGTATTTGTAAAAAACACGTTATTTGTGCCTTTTTGAATACTGTATTTGTATTTGGCTCCACCCCTACCAGAGGGAAAAAAAATGGATTTCTACAAATTGTTCTCAGTTCATGTGTAGAGGGAAACATTATGTTAAATGTGAATATTCTAAACTGTCACTCCATGCCACATTTATGCTGGAAAGCAGATTATGTTTCACACTGATTTTAAATTGATGTAAAGTCTAGGAATAAAGACATCCTTTAATGTTTTGCCATTGTTTAATGTTATTCTTCATTTATTTTCTTTAGTTTTTTGGGGATTTTTTTTTTGTAATCAAAAACCTAAATAGAACTGAATAATTGAAGGATTCTTTCTGTAATGGTTGATGATTAGCCTGTTGGGTATTTGCTTGAAGGCCGTTTTGCTAATGTCTGCTAGTGTGATTTATGGACTGTCAGGTCTCAGAGATGTGTTGTGAGGCAGTCAGGAATCTACTGAAGCAGGACAAACAGGGTCAGGCCTCCCTATCCACAGTGAGGGTCATCTCTGGACTCGTCAAGAGCCGGAACTACAAGGTCAAACCAGAGGTACACTACTAAGTACAATTGCAACAATCTCCTTAGTTAAAAAAGAAATAAAGAGGGTTTTATTTGATGCTGTGTTCACTATGTCTGTGAATGGCAGGTGCTGAAACCCTTGCTTTGCCTAAGAATTAAAGAGGTGGAAATGAAGAAAGACACAGAACATTTGACCCCCAAGCAAAAATTAATGAGCTTCAAAGATAAAAAAACAAGTCTGTCCAGGATGCAACGGAAGGTCAGTGTGCTTAGGATATTAAAATTTGAGTTCTGGTTCCCATACCTTTTCAATGATTTTACTTTTTGTTACTAAAAAGAGGTTTAATGAATTGATGGATTTGATCATTTGATGTATTTGTACAGTGGAAAAAAGCTGAAGAGAAGCTTCAGAAAGAGCTGCTTGAAACAGAGGCATCTGAGAGCAAGGACAAGAAAATCAAAATAGTAAGGCCAAAATACATTTAAGCCAATTCTGAGAACTTATATATATATATATCTTATTATTTTTTATGTTTTTATATATACATATATATTTTATATAACTTTTTTTCCCACCATACTCTAGCACACAGAGACACTAAACATAGTGTTCCTAATATACTTCAGAATATTAAAGAAAGCCCAGAAATCCATCTTACTACCTTCTGTTTTAGAAGGTCTTGCAAAGTAAGTGGCTTTTTATAGACTCTGTCAGAGTTGTTTTATATCTGCTTTCATTTTTTTTTTTCCTTGTTTGGGTTTGTTTCTCAATGTTTATTTTTTATGTACTTTCAAGGTTTGCGCATCTGATAAATGTGGAGTTCTTTCATGATCTGCTGACTGTTCTTCAGAGTCTAATTCTGTCTGGTGTAAGTGTTTACATTAATACACATCATTCATTTCATTTGTCTATACTTACTTAAACCCCAATTACTCTTTCAGGATCCACAATACACCGTCCAGTTCCTCGTTCTCACAACTGCTAACTTTAAATGAAATGCTTAGATAGAGTATGGTGTTCATTGACTTAATTTTTCTAACTTATTTCAATATTTAGATACTTGTTACTGAATAAGTTCATTATAGTTACTGAATTGTATACTTCATAAGTTCATAGATTATACGCAATAAAAATAATTATCTGCTGGTTGATTTGTTCCCCCTTTGCTGTGTGTGTAGGATTTGTCTCACAGAGAAAGTCTCCACTGCATTCTTACAGCCTTCCACATTCTGTCTGGACAAGGTCGGTGCTGTGTCTGTTTTTCAGTTTTTTCTTTTTTCAATGTAACTTGGTATCAATTAAGTCTCCATTTCCGACAGGTGATGTTCTTAACATTGACCCGTTGAACTTCTACACCCACTTATACAAAACCCTTCTCACAATGCACGCAGGTACGTTCAGCTCCTTACACCAAATGTCCACCCCTATCAACCCCTGTTATGCCATTTCTTTTGAAATTCCTTATTAATTGGACTTGGTCCCAGTTTTCTTTGCTGTATCATAAATAGCTACTCAGACTTATCTTAGATGTGTTTTTATGGAGCTTACTTAATCCAGATGAATACAGAGGTGTTCAGTGGAGCTTAATAATTTCAGAGAATGTTTCCCAACTCCAGAGGCATGTTTTATTCCATGTTTAGCTGCTTTTGTGCCCCTTTATCTTGCATGAGTTGTGTATGGCTTTTCCATATCATACATGCTGTTCTGGTGACAATAACGGAAAAAAAGCTGTGGACACATTTGTGCTCCTTCACATTAGGTTAAACAGTTGGTTAGGGAGTTGCCCCTGCAATCTGAAGTTTGTGGGTTTGAAACTCAGGTTTGATTTTGTTTCTGACTGCAGGTGTATCAAATGAAAACACTGCCATTGTGCTGCAGTGTCTGGACGTAATGCTGACCAAGCGGAGGAAGCAGGTCACCCTAAACAGGGCACTTGCCTTTGTCAAGAGATTGAGTACACTTGCCCTGCACATGATGCATGACTCCTGCATTGGCATCCTGGCAGCTAACAGGAATCTAATACAAGTGAGACAGAATATACTTCTTCATTTTAATCCGCCGTACTAATGAACGCAAATCTGTCAAATTACTGTTGGCTATCTATGTACACTATATGGAAATTATTGTATTGGGATGTCTGATCATTACATCAACTTCAGAGACATTGCATTGAAATACATGGGCATAAATATGAAATTACCTCCCACCCACCAGCCCACCCTTCAGCTGGGTTTCTGTGGGAATTTGTCACTGATGTTCGAAGAGAAGGACAGGCTTGCAGTCTCCTTTCCAGTTCATCCTAAAGGTGTTGGATGGGTTTGAGGTCAGGGCTCTCTGTGGGCCAGTCAAGTTCTGTCACACCAAACTTATCCAACCATGCCTTTATGGGTATTGGTTTGTGCACTGATGCACAGTCATGCTGGAATAGAAAAGGTTCTTTCCCAAATTATCTTCACAATTTTGGAAGGATAGCGTTGTCCAGAATGCATTGGTATGCTTGACTTAATACACCTGTGGCAATGGGCCTGATTAAAACACCTGAATAATTAAGAGGTGTGTCTCAGTACTTATATCCATGTAGTGTATGTACTGGCATAATACAAATCTGGCATTAGCTAGAGAGAAAACGTGGAGGTTTTTGAATGTAAAATTAAATCATTGTGATCAAATCCTTAAATTATAACAGCCTAAGGGCAGTGCTTCATTATAGTAATGCTATAAACTGTAATAAAGAACTGTCTGTGTGTCTACATTTTTTATTGTGAGTGTAAACTGCATCTTATTAGTAGTATTTTTCAGTATTTTCTCTCATGTGAATCTAAAAGAAAGTATTAAAATGTGTATACAGACTTTTCCCAAGTGTGACCTCCTTTTGGACAACGATGCGCAAGGCAGTGGTGTGTATCTGCCTGAGCTGGATGAGCCAGAGTACTGTAATCCCCAGAACACCTGCCTGTGGGAGCTGCACACACTCAAGGTAAGTGAAGCACACTGGGATTACAGGCCTTGACAAAAAATGAAACCCGACCCTACCCGAGCACCTTGTCTCTGAGCCCGGCCTGACAAATTAACTGTAATTATCGTCCCGAGCCCGAAACCTGACAATTCTTTAATATATAGGCCATTATAACACGCATTCTCAACTGTAGGTGCGTTCATAAACTGACACTCGGAGCACACTCAAATGTTTGATCCTGGCCCGGCTCAGTAGAGCATCACACAACCAAATCAGTCTAAAACATAATTCTGTGACAGTACATGTTACTTTGTACCATTAAGTTCCAACAATCAACAGTTCTGTATGTATTTTTCGCAGAGACACTACCATCCCACAGTGAGGAAATACACCACTCATCTACTGGCTGGAGCACCCAGTGAGGGCTCAGGAGCAATAGGGATAGCACTGAGTAGAAAGTAAGTCAATGAGTCAAAAAATCCACCTTTTTTTTGTTTTTTTTTAATGAAAGTTTGTAATATATGTACACTTTGATAATATGTGAGCCCTTGGTTTGTTAAAAATCAGCTTACCTGATCAATTATGACCTGTTTGGGGTTTGCTTGTTTAGTTTAGGCTAATGAAATGGAAGCTTCTACTCTCCCACTGAATGTCTGTCTGTTGAGATCTCCTAGACGCTTGAGTCCATGTCTCTACATTTAAAATGCTATATTTACAAAAATGTGAGGGTATTTAATAAAATACTATTTCATAAATGTTGCAGACCGAAGAGAAGCATCGTGCATATTTAGCTATAAGAGTTTAACTGAAGTTATCGTCAGGAATGACGTGGGCAATGTTAAATGTGTCATACAAAACTGACCACCTACTTCAAAACTACTTGTTAAGAGGAAAAATATCAAAACCTGTTATTTGTTAATCTGTATCGAATGGTCAAAATTTGGATTCCCTAAGCAGGAGTGGGAGTCCATGAAGCTGTGATACTAACTTGCCTAAAATGTAGAAAACAGACAGTTTCATTTATCGATGTGGATCTGTATATTCCACACGCATGCTTTGTTGGTTGGTACACTGTGACATGCTACAGTGGTGTTAAACGTATATCTACAAGTATAAAGTCTGTATTTTGCCAACTTGGGGGTAGAAAATTGTGTACATTTTACCCAGGGTGTCTTAAATTACATTGATTGCAAAAGTTAGGACCATTAATAGGTTGTGGACATTAAAGAATGAGCATTTGTACATAGTTAATTGACTTAAATTTGAATGAATGTAAATCTTGCAATTGAGTTTCACGTAATTCAAAAATGTTCTCAGAACACCTGTGGAGGTATTTGAAGATTACAGCCTGAAGAATATGGCGTTCAACCCACAAGTTGCAGGACTACAATCAAAAAAGAAGGTAAGTATATAGTCATGAAATGAATGTCATTTATTCATGATTTATCCAGTTTTATTTACTAAGTTTGTGTGTTTCAGGAAAATTTCACTATTGGTGCAGGATTTTTGGATTCATATTTAAAAGGACAGATTGATGCCGCTCTTATTTCAGAGGACAACCAAGAATCGCTTGACTTTGAAGCTGATCTCACTAAGAAATGAACTGCTTCTGTGTCTACACATTTTGCAGGGGAAATATTTTATGTACAATTGTTTAAAATATGAGTTTGTCTTCTGTTTTCTTCAAGTGGCCTATTCAAAACAACACATATACATTGGGACTTGTGCACACGTTAAATAAACCAGAACAATATTTTAAAAAATCCCTTGGTCATGATCTACCTCCATGAGAATCTTGTGAGGGAGTTGTCTTATGAGCAAGCATGTTTTTAAAGATCAACTTGAATAAAAGAATACGCTGTTATAGAATTCCTAAAAGCTTACTGGTTGTATTAAATGTTTATACACTGCTCAAAACAATAAAGGGAACTCAAACATAAAACATCCTAGATCTGAATGAATACAATATTCTAATTAAATACTTTGTTCTTTAACAGTTGAATGTGCTGACAACAAAATCCCCCCCAAAAATTATCAATGGAAATCATATTTATGTACAGGTGGAGGTCTGTATTTGGAGTTACACTCAAAATTAAAGTAGAAAAACACATTACGGGTTGATCCAACTTTGATATATTGTCCTTAAAACAAGTCATAATGAGGCTCAGTTGTGTGTGTAGCCTCCCCGTGCCTGTATAACCTCCCTACAAAGCCTGGGCAAGCTCCTGATGATGTGGCAGGTGATCTCCTCCCGGACCTAGACTAAAGCATCCACCAACTCCTGGACAGTGTGTGGTGCAACGTGGTGTTTGTGGATGGAGCGAGATATGTCGTCCCAGATGTGCTCAATTGGATTCAGGTCTAGGGAACAGGAGGGCCAGATCATAACATCAGTGCCTTCATCTTGCAGGAACTGCTCACACACTCCAGCCACATGAGGTGTAGCATTGTCTTGCATTAGGAGGAACCCAGGTCCAACCACACCAGCATATGGTCTTACAATGGGACTGAGGATATTATCTAGGTACCTAATGGCAGTCAGGCTACCGCTGGTGACCACATGGGGGCCTTGTGGACCCCCAAAGAAATGACACTCCACACCATTACGGACCCACTGCCAAACTGGCCATGCTGGAGGTTGTTCCAGGCAGCAGAATGTTATTCAGGCATCTCCAGACTCTCACGTTTGTCACATGCTCAGTGTGAACTGCTGAAGTGAAGAGCACAGGGCGCCAGTGGCATTCTTGCCGATCTTGGTGATCTCTGGCAAATGCCAAACGTCCTGCATGGTGTTGGGCTGTAAGCACAACCGCCACCTGTGGATATCAGGCTCTTATATCACCCTCATAGAGTCTGTTACTGACCATTTAACAGACACATGCACATTTGTGGCCTGCTGGAGGTCATTTTGCAGGGCTCTGGCAGTGCTCCTCCTGGTCCTCCTTGCACAAAGGTGGAGTTAGCAGTCTGGCTGCTCAATTTTTGCCCTCCTACGGACTCCTCCATATCTCCTGATGTACTGGCCTCTCTCCTGGTAGAACCTGGACACTACGCTGACACACACCAAAACTTCTTGCCACAGCTTGTATGGATGTGCCATCCTGGATGAGCTGCACTACAAGAGCCAGTTGTGTGGTTGTAGAATCCATTTCATGCTACCACTAGAGTAAAAGCAATGCCAGCATTAAAAAATTACCAAAACATCAGCTAGAAAGCATAGGAACTAAGAAGTGGTCTGTGGTCACCACCTGCAGAACCACTGCTTTATTTGGGCTGTCTTGCTAATTGCATAACAGCATGTGAAATTGATTTACTTACAGTGGTGCTTCCTAAGTGGACAGCTTGATTCCCAGAAGTATGACTGACTTGGAGTTATTTGTTTTAGTGTCCCCTCATTTTTTTTTTTTGTAGTACCTCTGCACAGTGGGTAGAAAATCAGACATGAAGCCAGTGAACCTTCTTGACAAACAAATGATGATTTGACATTTTATTTATTAGTGTACATTTACAATAATTCCACAGTAGTCAAATAAGTCACTGGATAAAAGGCAGCATAAAAATGAAGTGCAGAAAAGTGACACTGCAGAGGTTACGCCTATTCCAGAGACGCACGTTCTAATAGATACACAAATAAACAATATAGGCCCATTAAACTACATACGAATAAAATACACATTTTAAAAAGCATTTTACAACTTATGTAAATTAAGACAAATCAGAATAATACTTTGGTGTACTATTTTCTATAGATATTAAAAAAATGCCAACATAGCATGTCCAACAAGTAAAAAAAAAACTATACATGAACACTGACTGAACATTCTGGAGTAATATTTACAGGAAATAAATTATAGAATTAACATTTATGGCTTATTAACAAGACAAACATATGGCCAACCTGGGCTACTATAATAACAGTTACAGGGCTAAACACTATCAAGACCTCTTCAGGCACAACAGGCAAAGAGGTTTTAGCTTCACAAAGAATAGTTTCACTTTACATCAAGGAAATGTGTTAATCTTAGCAAAATAATACATCAAGGACAAAAGGAAAAAAAATATTATTCAAGACAACTATTGTGTGAGGATATCTTCAAGGCTCCACAGGGTACCAGAGGTAGTCATGAAAAATATTAATTAAAAATTTTAAAGTTGCACACAAATTAGGACCCAATGTGCATGCAAATGATTTTACTAATTTTGTCCCACAAATTATCGCACATGAAAAGTTTTGAGTACAGTAATAAAGGAAAGAAGAATTGGTGGGGAATTTGAATGTCATGACAAGTAAATGCCATATGTTCAAATAAATCTTAAATAACCTAGCACAAAAAGTATATTTCTGTTGATCACAAATAGGTTTTAAGGTGCAGTAAAATTGTACATTCAGCTACTTCTCAAACAATTCTCAAACAATTCTTACACAATGTACATTATGTACAGCAAGTTAAATGTCAGTTATAAACCATGTGTTTCAATCCCTTTCTAACACTAGCAGGTTATATTGAGGGATGCGACTTTTCATGCAAAAGAGAAAAAAAGTGCTAAAAAAATTAGCAAAGTGCTAATAGATAATGCAATTCTGTAAAGTGTTAAACTGAGTGTTCAAACCGCTAACCCGCTGCCAGTACAGTTGATATGAAAGAAACAGAGAATAAAGACCACCTCTGCTCACAAACCCAACAAAACGTTCCAGATGAATGTCCTAGATCCAACCATCTCAAGTCCTGTGTCTCCACATAGGCACAAGTACCCCCAACAACTCTGGTTGAGTATGTACCTACAACCACACTTACACAACATGCTAAAAACTATGCTTCAGCCAGAGTGCCAATGAGATGGTATTCCTTTAAAAACTCCTCTGTGCTTCTTTGAGAGGTTTTTGCGCCTGGACTCATTTGAGCAGTTTCCAGTTCCATAAAAAGGGAAAGGTCCAGGAAGAAGGAACACTGTTGTCATCTGGGCATTCTCTTTTTGAAGGATTCTGAGAGCACAGTTGGCCCTCAGCCAACCAGGCCTTCAATCCCACTGAAAATATAAACCCTACAGAGTCAGCGATGAGAAAAAAACACTTTTAAAGATAACACTAATAGAATTGATCTAAATTAAATTATTACATCTACACCACTTTAGAAAAGATTGCATTCACCATTCTCTTAGAAACACTTTTCACTGATAACTTCAGGAACTCCTGCTTGTTTTAGATGAACTATGTACAATCCGCTCCCGCAGAATTTCTAACAGCTCCCCCCCGCTCCCGGCCCTTTACCTCTGATGCAACAGGAGAACCTTCCCCCATATATCTGCTGTAATTACACATCCATTTTTTGTGCCTGTTGTAGACTAGCGCTTTGTTCAGTTCTTTATCAATACTCCAATCTTTTGTTTTGTGTTACATTCTCCCTTCCTAATTTTATTGACATCTTCAGCTGCATCCTCCCTTCTGTTAACAATATTGGGGCCCGCGGTGCCCCCACCTGATAAAGCCTGCAGCAACCATAAACCCACCCAATCCCGCAAGATTTGTGTTTGGCCCCGCGGGACATGCAGGATCCCCGCTCCTAACACAGGGTCCAATGCAGGGGTTTCTAATAAACTGGCTGGTCAGTGTGCCTTTCCATAAACAAAACCAATCTTTTATTCTACATTTACATTACTCACGATTACAGTTCTTGCATTTGCTAAATTCATGCCTGCATATTGTGCACCATTGAACAATGCATTCAGTTAATTTTTTTGGTTAGTTTCCTCATGATAGTCTTGATTTTCCAAAGACACATCCAGCATGCTTCACTATATTACAGCGTACCATTAGCATTACAACTTAATGTAAATAGATATCTACATTCAAAATTGAACCACTGAGCAAAAACAAAAAAATGTTTCTGCTGCTGTTTGTCTGGGGTAAACATGGTGAACTTGACACACAGGTGCTAGGTGCTATTTTAATAGCTGCAGCACTGTTAGAGCTTGTTCATTCTGTTCATGTCCATCATGCCTGCATCATTTACTGGTACATGCACTGCCATACTTATCACAGTCAGTGTCTAGCTCTTTCTTAACTGCCAAACAAAGGGAGATATTTATGACAATGGATTAAAATGTTCTAATATTTTATTATATTTAAACTAAGGTTTAGGAACTAATTGCTTGGATTTCTTCATGGAAATCCATGACTTGGCTGGACATGAACTGGACTTCACTGACTTATGTAAACCAGGGGAGACCCATAATGATTTTCTAGGACTTCAGAGGGCCCCTAATGGTAATGACTGTGAATCATGTTTGTGTTTAAACATAACTAAGTCTACTGTAATTGTAGATAAGTCACTGGTTGTAAATATGAGAGGCAACCTAAACACTGAGTTTCTGTCAGACGTTAAACAGTGACCAGGTCTCTTTATGAAGGAGTCACGCTAGAAATGCTACAGATAAAACTACTGTGCTACAGTCTTTTCAATGATCAAAATGTAAACTTGCAAAAGTGTTCTCAGGTACAAGCAGAAATGTGCTTTTTCTTTTGTTTTTGACACTTTTGATACTTAAGTGTGGTGTTTAGGATGTGGGGGTTTGTACCTGGCTGGGACTCCATGCACTGTGGACACACACACACACACACTGCAGAACGTGCATTCAGTCGTTGGCCTCGGGCATTGGCGGAGCAGCAGGCCATGTGGCCCGCTCATCCTTACTGTGTGCTGCCTCGAATACTTGGGGGCCGTTCACCATCACGCTGCGGCTGCGACCTGTCAGTTTTCGCAGCTCACTGGCAAATGACACACCCTTCCGCTTATCTTCACGAGCAATCTAGAAACAGAACCATACACACACAGGCTGTCAAATACTTAAAGACACCCCATAAATGTTTTAATAAAATAATGCGTCTATCGATGTAGTGAACATTTACGTATAAGAGAAGGCTAGGTTACCAATCAACATACCATTTACCAAATTTGGTCATTAGGGCTGTAGAGATTTACAAAAGTGATTCACAAAAGATGATCTGATATAATGCATTTCGCTATAATTTGTACAGAAAGTCAACTTAGGCAATCTGTCCTTTTAATCTGTAATAAGAAGAAATCTCAAAACAACTGTCATTATGGAACAATTCCATCAAAAAACATAATAGTATGATAATAAAAGTCATATTTTGATGGTAAACCTGAAATGTGCTCCCCACTAAAACAAACAGATAGAATAATCGGAAAAATGCTAGAGCAATGTGCACATTTGCTTGTACATGAAAAGTACAAAGAAAAATCACATTTCAAAAGAAGTGAAATTAAGTTAGCATCCATTTAATAAACTGTTTACACACACAGGAAACGAATACAAAGAAAATATGAGGATGACTTTGTGAATGTCCGGTAATGTAACAGCATGAAAAATCAAAATAAACACTTAGCATCACCACAGACCAGTATCTGTCCATTAATCATTTGGTTACAGGCCACAAAAAAGACAGAACAAAAAATATTTTATTGATTATAAGAGGCTTAAATATTTTTATTTTGAAAAAAATAATAATAATAATGTTTCACATGAAAATGGACTGTGGTGCAAAAAATGTTGGGACAGATGATATAGATACCGGATACTATCAGAGCTTGCAAATTGAGTCCAATTTCCAATTTACCTTTACATAGCAAAATGCACTTTAGATGAAGATGTTGCCGGTCGTGTGCTGGAGGTTGCATACCTGTTCTTTGAGTTTGAGGATGAACCTGCCTGCACCCTTCCAACTGCTCTGGGCCTGGAACACACACTCATGGTCTAGCAGCACGCGCTGGCTAGGCTTGGTCGAGGATGCCTTCTTTCCAGCTGCCTCACGGCTTACCTCCTCCATTAAGACATAGTCGTTGGCATTGGGATTACTCAGGATGCTCAGAGAATACTTGGCTTTACTCAGCGTCTGTGTCCAGGGAGAGTAGAGAGGGCAGTTTTTAAATATCATTTATTTTTCAGAGATAACAGTAATATCAGAAAAAGGAACTACACGCAAAGTGACACTGAAATCAATGTATTCCAGTGTATTTTCCCCCAACATGGTTAAGTGGAGTAGGCATGCAAGTGAAACAATTTAAAATTACTTTGAAGTTGTTGAGTCCATCTTATTTTGGTATCATGAACTAAGGACAGGTTATCAAAAATAAACCACAAAAATCACGGAAGGACAGTGTGTGTTCTTGCTGACCTGCTGGATGATGTCCTGGGCAGTGCTGTAGCGGGGGGCTTTAATGACTGTGTGAGGCTGCTCTGGTGAGACGTCATGCACCTGCACAAAGAACATGTCTTCCTCTCTTCCAGTGTTCACCTCCTCCATTACAATGTTCTTCTTGTCCAGATTCTGTCAATACAGCAGCAACTTTAGTTCTTCTGTCTCAGTACAGATATCTGTGTGACTAACAAGTCACAACGGGGAGCTAGGAGCATGTTGGACCACTGAAAAGCTATTTGATGACTCAAATATTGCTATCTAAAATTTGCAATATTTCTCAGATTTAATTTATTAATCCTTGTAGTCAGCTGCCCCACAAATGTGGAAAAACCAAACATACAAGCAGGCTACTACTGAATATAACGTCATGTGATGTAAAATGGGACATGTGGCCCTACAACCCACAGGAAAATGGCATTAAAATTGAAGTATTAAATAATGAATAATTGTATTTGCAGAGTCATGCTTCTCAATAATTTTTTATTCTATGCAAATATGTAATACTGTACATTTTAGCCATTGGTTAACATTGGCTTGCTAAAGAATGCTAGTCCATATACATTTATATGTTTATATGTTCTATGTTTATATGAAGGTTATTGTTTAAACGTTACTTAAAGCTTTAATATATTCTTGGGGAGAAAAAAATACAGATCAACCGATACCATCATAGTGAGTCTAAGCAATAACTTTGTAAATGAATTCAGTTTTTTCATAACATTTGTTCTGTTATTACAGTGGCCCTTCAGAGGAGTAAACTCTATTAGGTAGCAAGTCAATATTCAGTTCTTGAGTTACTACAATAGAACTGGGTAAGAGAATCTGAAAAATGTTTGGTTTGGTGGGGCATTCTTTGTAGTGTTTTTTTTTTTTACCAGACTACCTACTTAAACATTACTGCAGACCAAGCACACTCCTTGTTGAATGAGAACAATACTTGTGAACATTGCTCAGAAATGGATGAAGAACCTGACAGAATTTAAGGTGTTGACTTCCAAACTCCCTACATCGATGGAGAATCTGAGGGAGGTGCTGGACAAACTAGAGCCACCTTGCAACTTAGAATATTTAAAGGATCTTCTGGTAATGATTTAGTACCAGATACTCAAATATCATCGTGTTATTTATGTACTAATTACTGTAATCATACATTGAAGCTGTGTATAAAAGAAAGCAGTACCAAAGAATCCCTACATAAATCAGCCGTTTACCTCCTCCCTGCTCTTCAGGTATATCCTACACACGTAGCCCTCCTCCGGCTGCCAGCTGTGCAGCGTTTTAAGAATCCTCTCATGGGGTGCTAGGGTTCGCTGGTGAGGAACTTTCTTCACATCACATTTCTCCTTCGACACAGGCATCTTCTCCTCCTCGAGGAAGTATTCCACAACAGCATTGGGAACCAACTGATCAGGATAAAACATGGAGTGTATTTAGCTAGTGTGAATAGAAACATTCACAACCATATTCAGGTAAAATGAACATGGACGTGTGTATGCTGAGACTCACCATGTCCAAAAGCTGTTTAGCCGTTGTGTGTTCACTCACACTGACTACAGTAAACGGCTCAGGACCAGGTGCTCCGTGTATTGTGACCTTGTACTGTATTGCCGTTCGCCTTTCTTCCGAGGTAAACAACTGAACAATCACACAAAAACAATTCTTAAAATGTTTTAACTTAGGCAAATCAGTTCATTATCATTCAAACATATGTACAGCAAATCACTGGTTAAAATGAAGAGGAAAAAAGTATAGTACTGCAAGTGAAAAGGTTTTTACAATTCCCTGTTTACACTAAGACAGTGACCTGGACTGGGGGACATTTTGGAATGCGCCGCATTCTTAAGCTGTACAAACATCAGAAATATTTCCAACATGTTTGGCAAAGCATGCCTGTTTCCTGGACCCATTCCACAGCAGTGCTTACTTAATCTAAAATGTAGTACATCTTCACTGAGTACACAAAATGACTGAACACCATTTCAGGAATTAAGCAGGATGCTGAACCAACCAACCTTCAACTGTCTTCTTCAGTTCTGCCATTACTACAAGTACTTAAAGTTTATACCAATCAGCACTGTGCAAACCTCATTTACAGACTTCAGATTTTATAAATATGTTATCTCAAATAGACCTTACTGTGTTACTGCTTACTTAATGTAAGCTACAAACAGTAATACCACTAATTGCTTAATTTTTTACATTTTACATTTTATTATAGAAAAGGTGAAGGGCAAAAACATAATTTTCAGCTAGAGTGAGAGAAAATTAAGTAATATTTTTGCCTTTTAGCAATTTTTAAACTACATTTCAACTGTATGGGTGTTGGATTACTGAGTGGGATTATTTAGCAGTGCGATATCTCTTGATGGTCTCTCACCACAGCAGCAGGCCGGGGTCCTCCGATTGGGCTCTCCTCTGTCCTGCGGCTGAAGATAAACAGGCTGGACACCTCCAGTGGCTCACTGTGCTGGTTCCACAGCTGCAAGTGTCTGTACCCTAAGAAAAGAAGCAGCAAAAGAATAGTCATCATCATCATCATCATCATCATCATCATCATCATCATCATCATCATCATCATCATCATCATCATCATCATGAAGCTTCTAAAAGCTAGGACAAATTGGTCTTTTGAGGAGACGTCAGTCTGTGATGAGATATAGTAAAATAAAATGCTGTTCTTCTGACCACAAAGTAATTAGATGAAGTGAGTGATTTTGTGCAAAGAAATTCATGAACATGTTTTGTACAGCCCATACACCTATAATAACTAAAGTGATTTTTTTCATAATAGGTCCCCATTAAACAAAAAACTATTACTAATATAAAAACAAACATTTTGGTCTGACCTGGTTTGAGAGCTTTGAGAGGCAATATCCTCTGTGCTGTGATCTGAGAGCTGTTGTTCTCCACCACAGCCAGTCGCAGGAAAGCCATGTCCTCAAAGTGCACATGGAAGGAGAACTGCTCATTCCACATGGGGTTGAGTGTGTTTCGGTGAATGGGTTTGGTCCGGAAATGGCAGGCATCCACGGCCAGGCCTAGAACTTCTACCTCCACACTTGTGCTGCCACTGCTGTTACCTGGACACACATTCTGCCCTGACACGACCTTGCAGAGAGAAGGAGACAGTAGGATCACTGCATTGGACAAATCAGAAGCAATAGTGCAAACATGCCTCTCAAATAATATGGTGTGGTTTTGTGGGTCACAAAAAACGCAAAGATTTTATCAAGACTTAATGTCATTGCAGTAATGCAATGTTTGCAATACATGTGGCACATATTTTTTCCTTTAGCTATCTGATTGTTTTTCTGAAACCGGAGCCAATTAAAAACATATCAGAGGACAGACAGAAATTTTGACCAAGGTTAGTCATAATGTTAGCTTCATAATGTTAAACCAAAGATAAAGCAGGCCTACTAGAGTCCAAACACTTGACCATCTGTACCATTCATCTTTCCGGTGTAATAACTGATTTTTCACGCTCAACTCTTCTTTTATGCCCAAAGCTGCCATAAAAAAAGTGTCTAGCAACAACCTACTTTTTAGACTGGCTTGCACTAAATAACTTTTCCCATTAGAAAAAATGTGCAGATAGAGGATTTCAAGAACATGCAGATTTGAAGTTAACTGAGTTGTTGTTGCTGTTGTCTAACTACTCTCACATGTTTATTCAAGCTTGTTGATGCTGCTGGGAGACAAAAATATCTGGGTTCTCATGTCTGTCAAGCCCTTCAGATCTGTTTCCTTTAGACTGACCGTTACAGCTAGGACTGCCAGAGTCACTTTCTGCACTCTTTACATTAATACTTTATATGGAAAAAAGTATTAGTTTGCCTGACCATTACACCAACAGGGACTTAGTTGGTGACATAGCATTCAAATACATAGACATTACGATGGAGCTGGGCCCCCTGGACAACTGCCAACTGTTTGCTTAACCCTCCTATTCTGCTCAAATCTGACCGATTTTCAAAATTTCTTTCTAGAAAACGCAGTTAATTTAATCGCTTTGTCATAAGGTTCCATGACTTTGTTTACACAAGGCAATGGATTGCATAAAAATGAGAGAATTTTTATTACATTTTGTGTGTATTTATTGAACTTAAGAACACTCATGGATTCTTGGTCAAAATGCCCGGTCTTTAGAAGTTAAGCAGCTGCATGCGTAAATGAAGACTCTCTGTGCATGCGTAGTCAAAGTCGGGTCTCCTGTCTAAATCAGGTAGTGACATCGGGTACTGACAGACTGTCATGTAAACATTGGGTCCTCCAGATAGCCGGGGGAGGGGTTGCCCACCACAATGCCTTTTGAAAATTGGTGTAGTCTGCTGGCAATTTGCGTGAACCGGCATATGCAAAATTGGCATTTAAGTATTGGCATTTAAAACTCCTCACTACATTTTAGTATTAATTAGTATCTGAGAATTAATTTTTTGAAAACATTATTCCTTTGTGTTGATGACTGGCCGTATGTGGCCCATAGGCCGTAAAATGCCCAGGGCTGAACTAACATGTTCCCGGTTAAAGTTGACCAGGAACACAAAGAGTGTTAAGTCTGAACATAATAGGAGGGTTAACTTGAACAGTTCCCTGTCTTGCTAAATATAGAGTCTACTGTCAATCAATGCTTATATATTTTTAGTCCTCTCCATAGTATAATTCATTTTACCCGTGTCACCCATAGCTATCTCACACCTGGATTATTTAAAGCCACTTAAAATCCAGAATATTCTTAAACAGCGCTGTATAAATAAATTTGACTTCACATACTGTCACTTCAGGAGGTGTTATTAATGCTAAGACTTCTTATTCAATAACTACTGTGAGTTATCGAGATGCAAGTTAAGATTTAAATGTGGATACATTTAAACGTTGTCATTAAATATTATAATTAAATATAATTTTAAAAAGACCTTGTTGTAGCTTAAACATGAACAGTTGGTGAAGGTTAACCATCATTCGAGTCTGGCAGGAGTTGATGGTGTGTGTTAGAGTGTTCTTACGGTTAGTGTGTAGCTAGTGGGAGTCATGTGATCCAGTTCTCGGTCGTGTGGGTTGAACTGCTGATGGAGTGGACAGGAGCGGTCCCAAAGCACTGGAGGTTTCAGGACAAAACCACAGTGACCATTCGCCTCAAACATAGCTGAGTTCAGCTGCATGGGCAGGTCTGTAGAGTGAGACACATATAAAACAAACATAGTTTTAACAAATCACCAGCATGGGAGAAGCAATTCTGCCAATTTCACCAAACCACTCACATTTCAACACATTACCACAGTTAAAACCCAGAACTCCATTGGTGATTTTAGGTTCAATTTAACAAATTTCACTGGAGCTGCAAATGTAATAAAGCTAAAGGGAGCTTACACATGTACATATTTTTTCTACAATCACATTATCATAATTAATTGAAATGATAATAGCTGAAAATGCAATTATTTTCCACAGTTTTTGCATTCAAAATCAGCTATTTACACAAACAGTATGCAAAGATGCATTCATCAATTCAAAACAATGCCTGTAAAAAAACATAAGCAGAAAAAGTATTTACAGAGACACGTCACAAAATTTACTTCTGTCTGGTTTTCAACACTATTAGAAGGCAGGAAGGAGAAATGTTTAGCTGAGATTTTTTTCCCATGTTTAGAGGGCAACAGTGAGAAATGTTTATTGTTTTGAGCTCTGTCATCATTTGGAAGCTACTCAGCATCAACAGCTAATATACCTAATTAATCAGTTAAATTGATCACTTTAGTATTGTGCTTCAATTAAATACAATGAACAAAAAAGATGGTTAAATAGTTAATTGCAATTATTTACTGGCCTACTAATACACTAGTCTACGAGTTTGGTTAAACAGGCTTGTTTATGCAGTTTATGACCTTGTATGACATTACGTGAAGGTTATGTATACCATCAAAAATTTCATCTCATTTACACAAAAGGTTCTTTGGTGAACAGAAAAAATTCTCCTGTGGTTAGGTTAAAAGCATACTTTATACCTTCAAAGAGTGTATAAAAAGGTTAGAGCAGTACCATCCATTTTTATTTCTGAATAATTATATTGATTTTTATGGATGGTTTCTGAAACCACATAAGCATCTCTGGTTACATTCTGGTGGAACTAAACAAATCAAATTATAGTTTTTACAGGTTATGCTGCTTCTTCTGTCCACTTTGCTGTTGTAACAGTACAAATTCCCTTCCCATGGAACTAATAAATGGTTATCTTACCTCTGACATTTTCAGCTCTAGTGCAAAACTAGACAGGTAAAATTGTCTTTGTGTGCTGATCCTTTATTACAAAAATATAATCAGGCACTAATCACTTTAAAATTCTCAAAAGATTCTGACATTCTTTCTTTAAAATGTTATTGTAAGAATTAATAACACACTGTAGATGTTCATTTAAATAAAGTCCAATTACATTTCAAATTACCAAGCTGTAAGGCTGCAGTGCTTTTTGGATTATGCTCACCGTCAGTTTGGTAGTTAAGGGCAACAAGTTGGATCCCATGGAGCCAGAACATGAGTGGGTTTGGATTGGCGGAGTCAATTCGGGTGGCAGCTGGATAGGTACGCAAAAGCTGGCCTGCTGTATGTAGTATCAGCTTAGACGAGTAGCGGCGGCAGAGACGTTTGGCAGCATTCTCATTAACGGAGGAGATGTGGTAACACTTGGGTGTGCGGATGATGGCACTGAGCGATGGAGCTGGCAGAGGTGCTTGTTCCTCCAAACTCAACCTCCCACCTTCTACACCAGCTGTAGGGAAACAGAGAGGATGGCAGATTTGTGAAGAAGGCAGCTGATTAGCTATAAGTACACTCAACACTCTCCTTTTATTTTAAAAACTATGTTAAAAAAAAATTGAACCTGAGACAGTTTTACAATAGTTTCTGCCCCCAAGTTGTTGGGGAAAACCCTAGGAATGGGGACAAGGGGTGGGGGGGCAAATGATGAGTGTGTAGGACAGTAAACCCTGTTTTTTAGTCTGTTTTTATTTGTAGCAATCTGACTTTTACTAATACTCTCTGAGTTCTAAGGGCTACAAAACAGCTTTCTTAGCTTTTTTAAATAATGTGCCATCCAACTAGGTCTACGTGAAACTAATCTGGAACTTCTTTAGTGCAATTTAAAAGTTTTAAAAGTCCTTCTTATGGAGCTACTTCAGAAAATTCCAAACATGTTAAAAGTAGCATGAATTCTCATTTTTACATTATAAATTAATAGAAGCTGAGTCAGAAATCTAGTAAATGATTATAAACAGGATGTAAACTAGACTTGTGGTCAGTGGAATTCCTACAAATGCTTTCCTTTGACTGGTCTTTAATGAACACCATCATTCCTGTAAGCTGTCGGCCTTTGGAGGTGAAGAGTTTAAAGCAGGGGTCCCCAAACCGGTCCAGATTAGGCATCTGTGGGTGCAGGTTTTCCTTCCAACCAAACAGGAGGCACACCTGATTCCACCTCTGTAATCAGTTGGTCTAGATTTTCAGTTACTCAGGTGTGGCTTCTTTTTGGTTGGAACGAAACCCTGCACCCAATGTGGCCCTATCTGGACTGGTTTGGGGACCCCTGGTTTAAATAAACATTTGAGTGTTTTTTAACCTAATTTCAACATGCGAGTCTGAAGAGTGTGGCTGATAAACATGGACAATGTTTTGATACATTTGCTAAAATGTTTGTTAAAAACTTGCCCCTTTGGTTGGAAACTACATGAGCAGATATTCTTCTTATTTCTAAGTACATGGATGTTGTCATTGGTAACTAGGTCTGCTTAGTAGATCCAGCATCAAATATGGCATTAAATCTCAAATAGTAGATCCAGCATCAAATCTCACATCAGTATGAAATCTGAACACTTTGGTCAACTCCCCTAACCTCCTCCCACTCTAGTCTCTCAAGCATGCACACATCCTTTAAAAAACGTTTAAAAATTCCTGTACGTGTTTGCTTATGCCTGTAGGCACTTGCTAGAACCATGCAGTGCAGAAAAAGGTATTTTTATCTGGTTTCGGGGGACTGTTTTATAAAGAATGGAAAAATTAAGCAAGCTTTTCCCATGGGCGCTCTTTGTGGGTGTTCGGTTTCCTGTGTGATCCAGGGCAGCTGTACCTTTCCCTGGGCCACGGACCAGCATCACTGGCTCCCCGGGGCTTCCACGTATGGGAGCGGTGCCAAAGATGGTCTTCCGACTCTTTCTGTCCTTTCCCTTTGCAGATCCTGAAGATGAGATGGTTGACAGGCCTGGTTCCCACACACACACGCACACACGCACGCACACACGCACACACGCACACACGCACACACGCACACACGCACACACGCACACACGC